>JAQLOL010000010.1:8298813-8314988 GCA_029783665.1 Naso thynnoides
ACTGCAATGCGTTTTTCCTGTAAAAATACCAGCAGGACTCAAAAACTGCTTCAGACCTTCAACTGGCATGAGGGTGAGCAGACAATGACTGAATTTTCATTGTTAGGTGAGCTATCCCTGTAAGCTGTAGCTTATATAATACTCACACTTTTGACTGCACGTCACATTTACTTTTGAAAGCTAACATCAGAAAAAGCTTTATCTTCAATATATTCATACAAACACGACAGATATGACATAAACAACACACTCAGGTGTACAGATGACTGGAGGACTCAAGATAACAACCAAAACAAACGCAGGACTGTGCTGCTGTGCAGACTGACGGCCCGCTAACGGCAGAGCCAGCGCCTCACAGCACCACTGCTGCAGCTCTCCTTCATGTATGTTTCTGCTTAATGAACATACAACAGCAAGCACAGCTCTAAATCACGGGCAGTGTTTCAAGTGCATGGTTGTTTGCCTAATGAACACACTGACACATTAGTACAGTGACTCAAATGGGAGACTGTAAAAAGGACTGTTCTTTAAGAATATGCATGATTTTACAGCAAGCCAGAGTATGTAATTGGAAAACAAATGGTAAATGGCAAACAGTGCTTGTTTTTATTTGGAAAGGTCACTGTAATTAGGGCTGCATTTTTATTATGCAGTGAATAGATGCAAATTATCATTCATTTCTGAAAGTTGCTTGACTGACATTATTATGATGAGGGCACATTTATGTTGTTTCATCTGTTTGCGAGCTCTGCCTTGCAGCAGTGCTTTACTTTTTCACATGTTTTTCATACTTGAGTACAAATGCGCATGTGTCATTTGTTAACATATGAGGCTTTAAAAGCCAAAACAGAATGCTGAATTTGCATGACAAAGATGAACAGTGTCTTTCATCATCACTGTATTCTGTTTGTTCTATTTTCATCCATGCTATATGATATTCCTTGTCGCTACTAAGGGCGAATTTCTCCTCAAGGATTATTAAAGTTTCATGCCATGTTACGTGACATAGAGTACTTTCACGGCATTAAATCAAAGCCTGCACCAGATTGTAGCGTGTCTCATGATTGTGACTACCTTTTCATGTGTTCATCCCATGCAGCAGCAGATCCATGCTGAGTGTACACTTAAATTGCCTTCTCTGTAAAAATCATTTCCTCCAGCTGGATCCGGACATCCACAGAGATCCTCTCAAACCTTTTCTTTCAATAACGCTGTCTGCTTTGTTGGAATCTGTGAGGATTTATTTTTCTGCAGCAAATGTGGCGTGAACTGGATGCATCTTTCAAGTTTCCAGCTCTCCAGTCACAGTCTGCAAGCTGATTTCTGACAGCTGAGGCAGGAGCCAACAGGGAAACTGTATTTTAATCATGATCTAGAAAAAAGCTTACAGGATGACCTTCAGTGCAAAGAATAGTACCTCACCTTCTGTCCCTCTGTTATTTCAGCTTGCTTATTGGAGGACGACAATACCCAAAGCAAATGATTTTAATAGCCACGGAAAGTAAAGGACAGCACAGCTGTCATTGTAAGCTCAGACAAAAGCAGCAGTGGGATTTGATGCACTGCGTGGAGATGATGGGTAGCTGATGTATGTCAGGCACCCAGAATAACCTGTCAAGTTAGTTTATGTTATTGATTAGTAGTAATGGTGTTATTTTCCTAAGAAGTTTTAGGGGTCTCCTGGGTCTCTCTCTCTCTCTCTCTCTCTATGGGCTCGTTGGTGTGAGCAAATCATTGGACCATTTTGTTTCCTTTTATTTGATTCTACGTATGACACTCAGGGGGAGGAAAGAAGCTGGGAGTCTGTGAGGGTCATAAGTTCAAAGGGTTATATGTCTAGTTTTAAACCCCTGCTCAGTGATTACAGTAACACGGCATGCTAGTGACTGAAAAGCTTGTTAGAAGGACTGCAAGAGTCAATTTTTGATTTCTCACCATTAGCAGAGATTGTTTCCTCTTCTACGAATGTTGTTAAAATTTGAACATGTGTATACTTTAGCTGATCTCAGACCGCTTTTTCAAACCATATTCGCTACCATTTATGTTAAAACAGGGTATAGAAACACTATAGGACACATGAAAGTTGCTAGGTATAAGTAATTCACCCTTCAAAGGAGAAAGTCTGTGTTCATTTGGTCAACAATCGCTGCGCGACAGAGAGTGGGGAGATGGATCTGAGTACTGCAAAATCTGATGCTTTCTTTGGACATTATCTACAATTCAAAAAATTAATAACTACTGGTTTGACAAGTCCCATCGGCAGTTAAAACTGAAATTATTAAGGGAAATAAACTAATATAAGTGCAGTGGCTGCAACTGCATTTACTCATGTTGACAGAGCAAAACCCAAACATATTTTTTGTGTAAAGTTTTTGAACCTGAACATGTGAAATATTGCTGTTGACGAATAGCAAACCCCGATCTTGTTTGCTGCCACAGTGCTAAACATTGTAGAAAAATGGTGTCTGAAAACTATTAAAACAGCATGAATGAGACAACTGTCTTCATTTTAGTAAACACGGACATTGTAATTTGTTTTGAGTCAATCTCACATTATGCTGCCACAAATACTCACTGACACATGAAAACTGTATAAACCTCCAGCTGAATATTTTTCCAATTAAGCCCATAATTTAATTCTGCTTGAGCAACACTTGTAAAATAATGCAGTGTCCAGCTGTTTTCGGACAACAGCAAATTGTGTCTTTAATTGTAATGATTGAGCTTGTGGCTGAGTACCACAGGCTGGGTAACAAAGCCTTAAAAATGTTGAGAGTTGAACAAAAGCATTGGTGGTGGTCAAACGTGGTCAGACAAATGTAGAAAAATGTCGGTCTTATCCCTTAAAGGTGAGCTATTATGCTTTCCTGTCTTTTCTGACCTATAAATGTAACAATGTCCGATAGTCGTGTGAAGCGATGCCAAAGTGTCACATAATGAGGTACGTGCGTTTGGAAGTGAGGTCTGCAGGCTGTTTCAGTTGGCTCTGCACATTGTGTGTTACATTGTTTTTTTCAAATGTGCTTTTCCAGTGATGTTCATTTGTGCTGGACTTCCTTATATTGGCATGCCAGCTTTGTGCACACAGGGCTGTGCCTGTCCATTCCCCTGCTCTGCTTATAACCACTGTACTCTGCTCTCTGCTTCATGGATGATAACATTTTGTATGAGATGGCTCCAGTAAAGCGTTTTTTTCGGGTGAAAAGACAGAGAGTGAACTTTGTCAATCTTTCCTAAATAGGGATGCACCAGACAGAAAGTTTATGGCATCTCTGTTTCTTGTGGATTTATTCCGTGTGGATTTATCTACTGCCTCAAAATGAGCACATCAGCCGGATTAACAGCTAAACTGATGCTAAAAGACCACGCTGCTTTGTTGTGTTAAAAAGTGAGATGTGCAAGCTGTGAGCAATACTTCATCAGTGTCCTTGCTTTATTTGTTTTGTGTCAGTAAGGGGGTTTTGAGTATAGCGGAGTGCAGAGGTGCAAATGTGGGAAAGGAGGAGGAATAACCTTCACAGACTGTCCTGAGAGAGTGCAGAAAATAGAAGACAAGAGCGAGTCATAGTTTTCTGAAGATCAACAGACTTTGCTGTTCGGCTAATTATATCTAGCTGCTCTGTAGGAGTCCAAATTCAAAATCAAAGACCCCAAAATGAGTACATTATGTCTTTTTTAAGGACACTGTCTGACAACAGAAGAAAACAAACAGTGGCAGAGGAATCTGACTGACTATTCATGCAGCTGTATGATCATGCAACATTAGCTGCATCTGATGTGAGATGACAAAAATACACATTCGCTGGATGGAATTCATACCTTAACAAGCAAAGCAAAGTGGGCTAACGTTGACACATTAACAGGAGTAAACTTAATCCATACCACGCATACAAATTTTATTTATTTTTTTGATTGCTTTGTACAAAAGTTGAGCTGTAAAAACAATCATTCAAATCTGTGGAGGTGCCTTTGTGTGGAGAAAAAAAAAAACACAATTTGCCGTTTCTTTGGGCTTCTTACCAGTTCGATCAATTCTCATAATCCTCCATGAAAATAAGTCAAAATCAACACTGAGGGCACTTAGTTCTGCAGTTTGGATAATAAATCAGGTTAATGATGCTTTGGGCAGCCCTCTGCAGATCACTTGGCCTTTACATGGATAAAGCTATTTAAGATACAATGTGATATTCTGAAGGCTCATTCATCAGCCTGATTAAAAAAAAATGAAGAAGAAGAAAAACAAGCGAGAGCCAGAAAAATACAGTTAATAATTCACAATGTCATTTATTTTTAAATGTTTTGTTTTTTGTGTTGAGGTAAAAAATGTGCCTCACAAGGTCAACACGCTGAATGCTGCAGCAGTGTTCTGCAAATTGAACCTTTCATACTTGAAGATGCTATCATGCAATGTTTCTTCGTGGCTTGCTGGGATGCTAATGCAATAAAAAGAAGGAAAAAGAAAAATACTGTCTGCACTTCACTTTCACTGTGTTTCTCCATATAGGTCCAGCTGTGTTTATAGCATACTGTACATATAATGTTACATAAGCCAGCCTGGCGGATACTGTCAGTTGTGTTTATGCATTTTAAACTGTATAGTGAGGCTGGTACACACAGATGAAGAGGCTGTAATTTGCAGCAGAACAAAGGCAGGAACGTATAATTAAAGTGACTCGTATCATTGTATGTTTTCACAAGATTCCCACGCAAACTCTGCTTAAAGAGCATATGACTGCGTGGACTATTCAAACGGGTGCATATTGTGCCTTTAAAAGCCATAAACCCATGACATTCATTGAGCTGAAGTGCTTTGTACTAATCTATCGTATCATGTTTGTGTCTTTTTCTGAGCAACATTTTAAAAAGTAAATGTCTTGTAATGTTATTTAATTACTCTCACCGCTATTAATATGTAATGTGTGATTAAGCGCATTAACTAACCCACCTGCACTGCTTGAAACAGATAACCCTGGGTGAGAGACATCAAAACTGAAGTACAGAAGGCTTAATTGATTTTTTTTTAAATCCTGTTTATAACAGCAGAACCAATGCGATGACTAATCACAGCTCACGAAAACCCTTTAGGCAATAGGTTGACCTTGTTTGCAGACTTCTTTCCATTTTTTAAGGGTTTGTGAACATGTTTTCTTGTTCAGGAAAACACTTTGTCCCACCATATGGTAAGCTCGGCTATATGGTGCCAGGCTGATGTGTGATGTAGGCTTTTGTGGCAGGAATGATGCTTACATATGGATGCACAGCTGGCCGAGACAAACCCAACACCACTGCACGAATAGCTAACTGACTGTAGGGGAAAGACATTAGCGACATTAGCAGACTCTGCAGTAATTGCCTGGTTGTGCCCCTCTGGAACAGAGAATGAAATCTCTCTGTGGTTTCTTTTCTTTAAGGGCAACGCCATTGAACTTGTAATGAGTCACTTCCATCCAAACTATTCAGCTTATTCTTCTTCAGCTTCCTCCCTTCTCGTCCTATGAACTTAAAACAAACAAAAACAAAAGCAGCAAGACGTCTAATCATTGCTCATATTAACTGCTATTGAATTTTGTTTGCTTGACCTGCTGTGACATCTGATTTCTCGGCCAGCGTAAACAGGAGGCAGATCCAGAGCCACTAATCTTGTGATATTGTATTGATATAAAAGAAGCACATCCACAAAAAATAGGTCAGAAAAAAAAACTGCAAAACAACGGAATGGATCGTGTCTGTCCTTCAAGCCTGACAGACTCTCAGTCTGATCACAGATAACATTATTCATATGCTGCCTTTTTACTCTGACAATGTAATGTCAGTCATTAGTACCTACAGGATCCATCAATGTCAGTTTGTCTCTTTGAGATGCAGAAAGTATTCAACAACATCCAGCATTTACTGTGGGGGTGAAGTAACCCAAGTGATCTGGGCTAGAAAAACAGAGTTGACTTACCAAAAACCAGGTCTGCAACTCAAAGCTGATGAGCTTCAAAAGCCCCTGAGATAGAAACATGCGCAGGTTTGATGGGAAAATCTATCTTGCTTTTTCTTTCACTTGAAGATATGAAAAATGATAATAACAAAAACTACATACAAACACACAGAAACCCCATCAGACTGTGCTACTCGAGCTCAAAAAAGGCCCAAGTGGTCCTTTTATAACACAGCTCAAAGAGCCAAACAAACACACAAATAAATAAATGAAGACAACAAAAACATAAGTAAAACAGATGATGGATTAAATAATAATTTATCAGAATAGACTGAGTGCAGTTAAGATAAAACAAAAGAGACAGTACGTTGTGTGTGTGTGTGTGTGTGTGTGTGTGTGTGTGTGTGTGTGAGACACTAAGACAAATACATTTTCCCTGTGATGTAGCTGACTTTGGGCACTGCTTTCCACCCGGTGACGGCTGCATCATTAAAAACAATGGCCACAATAAGAAGAGGAACTGGGACCATGCGAACACGTTATTATGAGGAACACAAATCCATTTTGTGAGCAAACTCGCTAAATGCAGACAATGAATATCTGAACATTGTCCCAGCAAATTTTTCCTTGTTCTCATTTGCGACAGACGGCCAAAAAGAGGAATTAAACGCAGGAGAAATGAGGATCAGTGTTTGCACTTTTTGGGAATTTGGGAATTCGAAATATGTCCGGGAGAGGAGTCACTAAAGAGGAAGAGGGATCTGCAGACACAGTTGATTCTTTTTAAATCTCAGTTTTGCAGCGATTACACAAATTAAAGCCTTAAAGGTTGACTGTGCTGTTTTTTACACATGAAGTTTGTTTTACACTATGTTGTCTTTTTTGGTTCTAGAGGGGAGTTTAGAAATAACCCCGATAATGTCGCTGCAGTTGTCTTCCTTAGGTTTGATAGCTTTCATAAAAGCTTGCTTTAAAGGACATTATTAGCCTCTTTTTGACTTCTCACCATTGGCAGAGATTGAACCTTTCTTCTACAAATGCTGTTGTTTAATTTCAACCACAGACATACTTTAGTAGATCTCAACCCCATTCACTGCCATTCATGTTGAAAGGGTGTAGAAACACTAAAGGACACTTGGAAATTGCTGGGTATGGGTAATTCATGCTTTCAAAGAGAACGTCTGTGTTTATTTGGTCAAAAATCTTTAAATGAGAGAGAGGGGAGAGCCTCTTACCATTGAGACGAAAATTATTACGCTTAGAAAAATAGTTCCTGACAAGTGCTTCCTTTCTAGCATCAATATTAGCGTGAAGAAGGATTCTGACACAGATGCTCTCTTGAATTACCATCACACATTTTAAGGTTCTGTCTGCAACTTTTATTTAATATGGACAAAATGTAAAAAAATACAATTTATGATAGATAAAGCTTTTTTAGGAAAAACAGGTGAGGTTTATGTAACCTTTGTGGCCAATGTTGACAAAGCAAAATGACGGTAACACCAGTATGGTCCTTTACAAGGAAGGGACTAGTGAAAGCTCGTGTTTGTTTGTTGAGAATTATGGATTTGTAAAACCATATTTGTATGCATTGTTTCTAAAATGAGCAGGCTGTACAAACCAATTATGCTTTTTAAAGTGATAACGAGGGGAAACTGGTTAGGTTTAGGGATAAACAGTTGGTTGCAGTTATGCAAAGATCGAGGTTTGGTACAACAAGCAAGAATTTGATTTCAGACGTCAGGTACGTCTTTGTTATTCTAAAGCAAAGTCTTGTCAGTTATCCTCGTTCTCCACCTACTTTGGATTAATCTCTAAAGTATCTTTTCTTCAACACTGCTCCTCTTTGAGAGCACCAGACAGGCTTTTGTGTGAGTAGGTTAAGGTGCACTAACATTCTTCCTGCAGCAAAATTTTAGATAAAATGATCGCTCTTGCAAAATCTTTCTCAGACCTGGGGTTACCATTTGGACATGACCATGAAAGATGCCATGGAGCTGAGTTATGGGACAAGTAGGACTCAGATTTTTGAGGGTGCAGCCCCATGAAGGCCTCCTAACTTTGAGTACAGTAACAAATTGGTGGAATAAATGTTACATGTCATGTCTGCGTATTCTATGCCCAGTGCTTCACCCATAGATGCTCCACTACACATTTGCAGCCTAAGGACAGGATGTACAGTAAATGCAGACTCGTGCATAAATCACAGACTGCATCAGACTGGAATGACATAAAAGAAAAAAAGCAGGACAAAGACTCAAAGACAGTCAAAATGTCCCAGTCCTTCAAAGGAGATGATTTCAGCCCTTCCCGAAAAATAAGGGATCCCAGGACAGATCGCCAGAGCCAAAGTTCAGTGGTACACATTACATCCCTCCGAGGGGTCTGTCCCCTGGCACAATTTAATGGCCAACTTGGCCATTACAGCCGACTCACTGTTTCCACAGATGTCCCAATGGCTTGGCACATGGGCATCCATGCACATGCACACACACGCTCTCCCTTGGCAAATATACTTTTTGAGGCGACAGCATTTCTGTAAGCCACAGAATGGAGTGGTGCAGGACTTGATTTTGCATGTGTCTGTCGGCATGGTAACGTGTATGTATATGACAGATTGGTGACTGGATCTGTGACTGTGATCGAGTCACTGTGGCGCCAAGCTGATATGTTTATTACACATCAACACATTTTGCAGGAAGTCAGGGAGAGAGTGTGGAGGGAATATCAGATGTCTACCTGTCTGCAGTCTGTAAAGAGAGCAAACTAAGATACTACCTCACTGTGTAAGCCCTGACAAATATTTCATGAGCTTCTTCTTGAAGTGGGCACACAAGTCCTACAGAGAAGCTGATATCTGCTTTCTCTCTGGTAGATTATTTATTTAGGCTACACTACAGAATACTCTTGATCTCATATTATGGTTATCAAGCTTCCGACTAAAATAAGAGAAATTTTAAAGAATGAGAGCTGGAGTTAAGGGAGTGAGGCACACCAGATTTCATGGATGATTGGAGGAACCAAAGTGGATTTTCTGCACCATGCTCTTGCACTCAGGGGGTTACTAAAAGAGCCTCCATACCTTTGGCAACCACAGAGTCCAGATGGTGGGAATCTGGAACATTGGGCGGGAGGAGTGGAGCGATGGCGGGAGAGAGAGAAAGGGAAGGAAGGATGGGAGATGAAAGAGCAGGGAGGGGAGTGGAGGTTGGAAGAGGGAGCAATTGCGGGCAAACCCCAGCCCTGTGTAGAAAAACAAATGGCTGGAGGGGACTACGCTGCTTCTGTCTCTGTGCTCTACCTGTTTCACCAGGAAGGGGCCCTTCTTTCTCTGCAGGCCATCAGGAAAGAGTGAGGACAATGAGAAAGAGGAGGAATTAAGGAAAAAAAACATGGTCAAAGAGGAAAAGAAAGAGCACAAGAGGAGACCGAAAAATCGAGTGCACAAAGGTACAGTTAGAGGACAGCAGTGGATGGAGAGAAAGAGACAGTATCAAAGAGGAGTGCAACCTAAGTAGCAGAGGATCAAAGTGACAAATGCTCCTCTTGTGACCCTGCGGCTCCTGTCTCTAATGGGAGGTCTGGGAGATTGAAACCTTGGCCAGAGTTCCTGCGGTCACTCAGCACAGCCAAACTAATTTGGTCCTGTCATAACAACCAACTAGGAGATGAACACTTGATGAAAAAAGAGGCAATCTCTCTCTCTGAAAAAGAGATTGCAGGAAGAGGCTAAGTGCATATTATCTGAGACAAGGGAGAAGTGGACATGATTGACGCCTCCCATTCAGATCGGCGATCTACACATTATTTTTTCACTCTTCCTTTAAATTAATTGTCCATCATCAGAGACATCCAGGCACCCAAAACACAGTGTGACAAGGACTGTTATATATTTGAGGAGGCAATTTCAGCTGTCCAAAAAATTCTCACTAAGGACTCTAATTACAAACCTGAGTGCGTACTGAAGAAGTTGTTGGAGACATACAGATGACTGGCAGCAAAATGGCTGTCGTCCTGTGCAGTTTTGAAGGAGAAGTTTGTTTTTTTGCACATTGGACATATTTACAATTAAACACAATGTTCTACAGCATTACTATGATGAGTGGTGCAGTCCTGAGAGCTGGAACTCTGAAACAATGGAGGTGCATGGGCACTCAGCTTATCCATCAAAAAACACGATAAACCAAAAGAGGAGAAACACACAAAATGTTCAGTCATGTCCAGCTGATGTTCCGACACTGAAACAAGAAGTTGAACAACGACATACGATCAGGAAACAGCTGTTTGTTTCCTGTAGCAGCTAAAATAGCTGTTTCCGTGTTTTATGCTGTTGTTTACTTTCGTACTTTAGTGTCGGTACACGAGGAGAAAACATCTGGTGCATTTAAACAAACATTCAGTGTGTTTCTCGTCTTTACGAAGAAGCTTTTCTTGTGCCTGCACTTCTGTTGATTTCAGCTAGCGATGACTTCAGCAAGGAGCTCCAGCTCTATGGACTGAGCTGTTTGTCATAATAATGCTGTAGAACATTGTGTATGATTGTAAATATCATTATTATACGGCTTAATGGGCAAAATAACAAACATCTCGTTAGAGTGCTAAAATATTTTATAGCACTAAAATGTGTATGAGTCTGAAACCACGGAAAGTCTGTGGTATACAGCTTTTAATAATTGATATGCAGCTGTCCAATCATTGCTTAGTCACTGCATTTAGACACAATAGGTAATCGAAATTTTAAGTTTCACAAAAGGACTGCAGTGAGAGCTACAGCTTTGCCTTTACAGAGTTCGGAGGGTTGTGTCTTTTTTTAAAACTTTTAAAAGTTAAGTCACAAAGACCAAAAGTGCAAATTATAGATTAAACTGTGTTTGTCTGATCTGCGAGGTGCATGTGCCAGCATATCTGACTTCCCACCTACAGTAATCACTCAACCCAGCATTACTTTCAAGGCCAAGAAGTACTTGCCTTAAACAAAAAGCACAGTTCATGGCAGTGGATCAACTGTAATTAATCTGCCTGGATGCCTCTGTCAGAGTTAAGGCTATCGTTCGCAGCTCTGTTGTGTTCCTTATTTGATTTGAGAACGCTTACACTCCAGAAATCTCACCCAAACTCATTATCACCAAAAACATCAGTTGGTGCTTACCCTGAAAGCTTTTTTTCTGTGACATTAAAAATTAAACCTACTTTGAAAATGTAACAGATAAACAGATATGAATAATAAAATTTTAACTAAACCTGCCTTGCTGGTCTACGGATGAGGGCATAGAAGCCAAATAAGGTTTGTATGTAACTATGAAATACGAGTCTGATCTTTGATATTTGCCCTTGTCATACTGTTGTAGTGGCACAAACTAAGATATGACAATGACGTTTCCTTTTTACCACATCTTCTAAGTGAATCATCAACCAGTGATGACTTTCTGGAATGGGATAAGCCGCTTTAGCCTCAGTCTTTTGGATTTGGCAATTTTATTTTATTTTATTTTTGCTCCAGACAATTATGAAATAAGATAAAAAGTTATTAATTAACTGGGTTCCCTTTAGCAATAATGCTCATGTTTTACTTATGTTAGAAATCCAGCGCATCCCACCAGATATTTCCGTCCAGAATCACTCTCTGTCAAGCTGTGAAATGTTGAGTTCAAGCTCAAGTCAAAACAATAGAGAGAGTGAGTTTGGTCAACAGAAAAGGGTAAAACCAAGAGGCTGTTTGGATATACTTTGGTTCCGCGTTTAATGAGCAACGACAAGTATGATGCAGATTTTGTTACATGGAGGTGTCAACACCACAAGGCAATATGATCACCCGGAAGAGTAAATAAGTCATCGTTTTAGATGCGCTTTTACGATTGACTAACATGAACAATCATTATTTTTCGCAAACTCAAGCCGCCCTAATTTGTATGACACCTTTTAACGGGACCCCTCTTATAGTTTAGTTTACTACAGTTATTTACATCAGGGACTATGTACAAGAAAGATAAATCTCAAAGAGAGAAAAGGTTCTCTGCACCAGATTTAGCTCCAGTAGCTCATTTCCATATGGGCAAGTGAAAGGATACATCAAAACACAAAGCAAAACCCTCAATCTTCAATCAAACAAGTCAGCTTAAAACAGTTAACAGTCAGCTGGAAAGAGTGCTGTAAACCAAATCATGGAGCTAATGTTAACTTAATTAGCTAGCTGGCTACAGCAACATTTGCTAGCAACAGTTGTCACTCACTTGGGAAAAAACAGGTCACCAGCTACAAATCTGAAGCTGCTTTTGTCTACCTTTGTCCGGAAACAATAATTAATATTATTATTTTATAATTGTGTTACAGAGCAATTTTATACCTACATAAAGAAGGCTAAGTGGTAGAACAACAAATACATACAAATATTTATTGTTTTAACTCTTAATCTTTTATGCTAGTTTCTTTCTTGTCTGATGTTTGTGGATGACTATTTGAAACTGTTTTTGTTTTGAATATGTGTCTAGATTTGAATGTGTGAACTGTTTTTATTTTATTTGCACTGCAAATTTTGTTGTACAGTTATGTGCAATGACAATAAAGACTGTCTTATTTTATCTAATTCCTGTTGACAAGTGTTCTTTACCTGTAACCTGGAAGGTGCATTTGCCTGCTCCGGCCTCATTGATGACATTACAGGTGTACTCCCCCCAGCCGTCTCGGTTCAAGCTGCGGATGGTGTACTCTGTCTCATCTCTTTGGGCGTCAAAGGCTCCGGCGTGGAGCAGCCGGTTCGATAGAAGCCACTCGAATCGCAGCACGCGGGATGGATGAGCTCGCAGCACCCTGCAGGTCATCACCACAGGCCTCCCCAGGCCCTGACGCATCTCCATGTAAACCGGCTCCACTGTCGGCGGGTCTGAGTGGGAGACAATTGGGCTCAAATGAGTTCAACTGACATTTAACAGGGACAGGAAAGTCTGTCATCAGTATAGAAAGATAAATAAAAAGGTTCGAATAACATCCGTAGAGAAAAGAGAGAGTAGGCGGGAAGTGTGTCGACATCTATACAAGACTGACTCTATTCAGGTGAGGGTCATTGTGTTCAGACTATGTTGTCTGTAAGAGGAAAATATCTGGAAATGGAGAGACAGCCAGAATACCGAGTCCATAAGAGCTGAGTATGAGATGAATTAATAAATGTGTTAAAAAATGTAGACAAGGACATGTTATGAAAGTGTGAATACAAAAGGATAATAGCTCTAAGCAATGTGCTAAACCTCACTGAAGGCCTGAGAAGGACAGAAGTAAAAAGAAAATATCAGGTTTTTGAATGACAACCAGCACATAGTTAAATCACGCAGACACACCAAAAGGAAGAGAAAGATGTCAAAGGACAGCATAACACTGTGACATTTACTGGAAGATTAAGCAGGTAGGAAAGTGTGAGCTTCAGGCATTTTGTAAGTAAACTCTCAACAATCAGCACTGCAAACTTAATGCACGTGTGCATTAAATGAAACATGATCGGTGAAAACAACTGTGGGGACAGCGGCGACGGGTGCAGGAGGATCGAATTTGATGAAAAACTAGAACAATGTTCTGAATGAAATCAGTCACGCTTCACGGAGAATTGGTAACGGCATGATGAAGTGCACCTCAAGTTTTCAAAATGGAAAATTAATAACTTATTTGAGTGCCTGACAGGCTTCGCCTCTCCCCACACAGACAACCTGGCTCTGAATTATTTAGCCAAGACGTCTCAGAGCAAAGTGAAGGGCTGAATATGACCTCAGTGCAACCTGGACCCTCCCCTCTGCGGTGCATAATATGTGGAATTAAAAATTTTTGCCCATGTTGAATGTGTGTTACAACGAGCTTATGAGCACGAGCGTGAGTGTAGGTGTTTGCGAGGATGGAACGTGTGTGTGTGTGTGCAAGCGCTGAAAGGTTGTGAATAATTTTCCCATCTTAAGCACCTTTGCTCCAGACATGTTCAAACAGATGCTTGACAAAAGTCACTGGTGGGGCTTGAAAAACAACACTGAATGCTGAGGAGAAGAGACAGAATGACACAGAGCCCCTTAATTGCCTCAAATTTGCATAATTCCTGCCAGAGTAAAGGAGAGGCTGGTAGCTGTAGCCAGGGCCGCTGATGTTACTGTTTAAAATGTAATACGTTACAGATCACTGATTACCTGATTGAAACTGTAATCTGCAACATAATCTTCCACATTATTCACACACGGTAATATAATCTAATTACTGAGCCTGCCAAACTTGATAGGATATGCAATTAAACGAACAGTTTATTAAAATTTACAGCATCTAATTTAATAACACTATTAATGTCATGATCTACAACCTTAATCAGCCATTTTTTTTTTAAAGATGCGGAAGCTGCAAAACATCACAAGATGCAACTCTTTAAGGAACCTGATTAATATTCGCCTGTTTTGCGGAATACATTAGAGTAGCTAACTCTTATTTTTTTGCGTTTCTGTTGCACATATTTGATTTAACCTCAGCCCAGAGTGTAGAGAAGTGCAGGTCCTCCAGGCTACAGAGGCCCACTGGGAAATGCGGGCAGTAAACATTATACTGTATGCAGTATAATACACTGGCATATAACAGTCCAAAGTATTTTTCCTACTTACCCTTGATGCTAATTATCACACAACAAACTTAGAATTCACACAGCAGCTGCTGTAATTAACCACAAACCATTAGATAGGATAATGGATGGCTTAAATATGAAAAATAATAAACAGAACACACAAGATGACAAAACCTAGTAAACATAAGTCTTACAAAAAGTTTGGACTGATAGATAAACTAACAAAAAAAATTAAAAAATGCCCAACTTCATCTGCTGCTCTTCACAAGGTGAAAAGCAAAGTGGATCTAATCTCCGCTAAATGAAACAGCAAACCGTTCCCTCCTTCAAATGAGCCTTGCCCGGGCTTTTACCCAAACCCGGTGCCTTATCGCTGACTCCAAAAGAAGGGTCTGAATCTCTGCTTATCACATTAAAATTGTAGGTTTGTGTGCAGCGGTGAATCACAGCCCGGCTCCACAGCCTCCCTGAGTGGCACTAGACCAAATTGCAGTAAGTGCATTTTCATTGACACAGAAAGACAAATGAAGACAGGGTTTGGGTCTGCAGCAAATGGACAAAAAAAAAAGAGAAAATTTCTTATATAACCAAAACATCCTTTAAACAAGGGCGCATGCCTCATCTCCCCCCTGTGCATCTCCTGTGAAACAGCTGCCCAGGCGAACATGAGGAGAATGGAGCTAAAAGGTCCAGCGTGATATTCCCTCTGCTGTGCTCTCCATGGTTAGCGTAGCAGCGAGGGTGGCGAGGGCTCAGAGTTTGCTGTAAGTCACAGGCTGAGGAAAAACCCAGAACACGGGCTGAGATGTAATCCATCATCAGTCACCGGTGGATACCTTGACAGTAATACGCTGAAAAACAACATTTGGGAGCATGGAGGCCTTTTCCCAACGGTCCTTACGGACTAACATCTACTGGGAGGCGGACAGAACAAAGACATGTGTAAACAAGGGGGGATTACACGTGTGCTTTGGAGTTCGTGGAAAGCAGAGGTGAATTTATGTGCATGCATGCACCTGCATCTCTAAAATACAGCTGGACTGATTAATAATAAACCTCTGCTGTAGTGAAAATTGGTTTCTTCTTTCGTTCAAGTGCTCCTGGTGAGCACTTAAAGGGAAGGACATGCAACTCCTTCCGGCGAGACTGCAACAGTAGATTGTATCTGTGCATGTGTACATGAGGTGGGTATATATATAGGGACTGTAATCCTCATATGGTTGGATGTTCATTTGGTTTTTCTTTCATCCTTTTTCTCCCTAAAGCAACAAAATGTTTTCCATCATGACTCACCGGATGGCAGTGGAGGTTTGGATGTTTTACTCAAGTAAACTAACGCAGTGACAATCTGGAAAATCTTCTGCATTCAAAATTGCACCTGAATACAACTACAGAACTATTATTACATCCGCCAAAGAGGTAATGTTTTCGCCAGGGTTTGTTTGTTTGTCTGTCTGTCTGTCTGTCTGTTTGCAACATAACTCGAAAAGTTACAAACGGATTTGGATGAGATTTTCAAGAAATGTCCGCAATGGGACCAGGAACAATTGATTAAATTTTGGGGGCGATTCAGATCTCCGTGCAGTAGTTATGTCCATATTCATGACTGTAATAATAACAATGCAGTAAGACTCGCACAGTCTCAGTGCAGTGAAGTCTCAGTGCAGTTGC
>JAQLOL010000010.1:8320352-8330711 GCA_029783665.1 Naso thynnoides
ATTTAACGAAATATATAAAATTTGTAGCATGTTTATTTTGACTTTAATTTAGAAATTTAAATCAATATGCACAGTGCTGAGAACCACTTAAAACTCTTATGGCCCACCTACGGGACATGAGAATGGCAACAGGTTAAACTGCAAAGTTTACCATTTGATGCAAAAAAACTAAACACAGTATTAGAGTTGATGAGTGTAACAGCTTTGCGGAACAGTGACAGTAAATTTTAAATCATTTGTGCCTTCTTGTAAAGTCGGCAATTAATGAAGAACATTAAGCTGTTTCTTTGATTTGTTGCTGCTCTGGCCGGTCAGTTATGTTACACAGTGTTGTAGAGGAGAGGTCAGGCTATGCAAGCTAACTGCCCTAAAACCTGTCAACATTTAGAGGCTGTTTAAACACAAGGTTTGCAGCAATTTCAGCACTTAAAATTTATGAAAAAAGGACAATATTACATTGATGATAAACATTTCAAATTTTACACACCAATGCAGGCTACTTCTGTCCCCAGACTCTCAGAAAATTGTGCAGTTTTGTGATTTGTTGCAGTAGAGATTCTTTCAAGACATCATGAAATTGTGTCTAACAAACATTTTTAATTATTTGGGTCTTGTAATCAGTTCAGCAAATATATGAATTGAGGGTTTTTTTGTTCCTTTTTTTTGAAAGAAATTTGTTTATCTGCAATAAGACTTCATGTTGGAGACACACTGTCAACACTGGGTGTGAACACACGTACTTTGCCCTGTCCACTCGTGAGCAGATCACCAAGGCTGCATGTTGAGTCTGGTGAGGGGCATGTCTTTACATCTGAGTGTCACTAAGAAGAATCAGTAACTGCAGGTGACCTCTGTCATCTGTCGGCAGCATTAGTGTGTGATGGAAGGAGATTATTGCTGGTGTCGGATGAAATAAAAACTTATTTTAGTGCAATTTTTGATTTTGGATCAAACTGGCCATAACATGACAAACATGATTGATTTTAGCATTTACTGCACATTCGGGTTATATGTAGTTTGAAGATCCTTTTCCTACTTTCCTCTTTGGTAAGGGCATTTTCTGAATTTTATACTGAACACTTTCACATTTACAGTATTAAACCGGTTCTTGTTTTCTTGTGTATAACAAACACTGAGTACATGTTTGTAGCTCATTTATGATCAGTGTAGTCATATTTGTGGCCATATATCACTGGTTTTAATTTCTAAACAACACGGTGTCTTTTGTTATCTGTATTTCACGATTAGTGCACATATATCGAAAGACACTTCAGCATTTGATTAACAAGTTAAGTGTCCCTGCTTATTTTGTCTTCTAACTTCCTTTTTGTACGGGAGATTGACATGTCCTGCTCTCGATTTTTATCAATTTTATTAGAGCTCCAACCAGTTTAATAATGTAGTGCACAGCATTACAGACTAACACAGCTGAAAGAAAATGATAGACTCTCTTACAGCAGTCTGACAAACGTTGACCTCTGCTTACATACAGCGGATGTGTTAATTAGTTAAGTTCTCACCCACTCATCTCTGGGATCATTTGGTCGAGTTACTGTTGTAACTTACAGTCAGAATGTGATGGTGTTTTACCATGTGTACATGAAAATATGAAAACATATAGGTAACTGAGGTTGTTTTAATGTAGCTGTTCAAAATATCTGTTAAAACATATGAGGTGAATACTCATTTGATTAGTTTTTGTAGTTTTGCACAGTGCAGTTTTCCACAACATGCTTGTTTTTTGTGTTTTAACAATAACTGTGATTTCTAAAAATGTAATATTGATATTGTCTTAATATCAGGTAAGTGATATATTGTGCAAGTAATGCAGCACCTCTTATTATTTCCATTTCTTTTAGTTCGTGCTTCATTATAGTAGGTTGTGGTTAATGCCGGCCATCATAAAACAGAAAAAAACCCATTCTGTTTAAAGTTGGGGTATTCAGTTTATATTTGGTGTCACTGGGCAAAAAAAATCCATAAAAACCTTTCAGCATATTGTATTTCCGTTGGTTTGAGAGAACACTAGACTTCTGCATCTCTCACTGGCTCTGTATTCAGACCATGATGGGATTTTTCAGCCAATCACTGGTTTTTCCAGAGAGGGCGTGTTCCTACTGGCTGCTCTATGCTGCGCTTCTTAGCAACAGGTTACGTTACTAGGAGCTGATTGGCTGTTGAAACAAGTGACATGCCTTGCGTTCCAAAATTGTCCTGTCTGGCAACTTGACAAACTGAGCTAAGGATGACACTGTAAGCTGGATTGAGTTGAGCTGAGACGGACCAGTTTCAACCGCTGCAACTTTTCCTGCGACTGTTTCTTCTCGTTGTTAATCTTTGGTGTAAACAGGCCTTAAAAGAGAGAGCGCCAAAAAATGAAATAAAACATGAGCAGGAGCAAAAACAAGGAGGGGAGGATGCAGCGAAGTTGCATCCTCAGGAGTTTCATGCTACAGCTAGCTTGATTTTCAGACACTGCCTACCCCAGCTTTAACTGTAGTGACTCTTTTTGGCATGATTTTCTAAAGTTATGGTTATGGTTTCTCTCCACACCTCCATAAAGTTGCATTTTGAGTTTTATTCGTTCATTTTTGCCATAAAAGAGACAAAACACACAATAAAAGTTAAAAATGAATTTGACTTGCAGTACATTTTTTCCTGTAAAATAAAATAAATAAAAAATAACCCTGTAAAATGGACCTTATTGTGAATTCTCAAGGCTGCGATAGTCTGATATAGTGACAGTGCTAGTTAATAACTTAACAAGAGAGTTGCCTGCAGCACCAGGTAGTCGGAAGGAAACACATTTTTTTCCCTTTGTATAGGTCACGTATATTTGCCTCAAGTGCATGTGGATAAAGATGTAGATGCTGCTAAAAGACAAGAGTGCGGTAATTAAATAGTTCATGTCAACGTCATGTCAACCTTCAATAAATAGAAGCTTTTTTTTTGTAAGCTCAATGATTTTCACACTTCACAGACGCAGGCTGTTCTAGAAAAAGATAGATCCACTTGAAGATGTAGCCTGCAGACAGCCAAGAAAAGGAAGGAGCCATTAGAGAGGCACTTTGTTCACATGCCTGGTGGACACTGGAACATCAGCGAGAATAGAGGCAGATTATCTCCAACAGCCGGGGGACACAACGCAGTTGCACGCAGCGGACATGAGGGGTTCTTTGTCTTATGTATGTCTTTTACTATGATTAGTTAGTCATGAAAGCGTGTACAAGCTACTCTACGTTGTTTTTTAATGCATTCTGTATCATTACTTAAGATCACACAATACTGACATCATAAAGCACTTGCACAGTTTGAATTTCTTCAACAGTTCAATGTACTCTAAGAAATAACCAAAGTGAATTATGTGAAAAAGACTTTTTATTTAGGCGCGTGGGCATTTTACGCTTTCAGTCCTCTGTAAGAATAACAACTATTAGCTGATTCCAAGAAAGCCTTTTATTCTGGGAGGATTCTGTTTAAATGTGTCACCTTTTTTCTCCATTTGTCACTGATTCACAGATAAAGCTGTAGTACGTGATGCTGCTGCAAATGCAGTAGGAATGAATAAGAGGACATGTTCATAACTGCTGCGTAATTGTAGCTGTTGACCAGAACGCTTCTGGACAGTTATTTGTTTTTTTCCTCCTGTAATTGTGCTGCCCTGAATAAAAATGTTACACAGACTACAGCATGTGCTCCCGTTGCTTTCCAAATGGTAGGCAAGATCACTGTGACCTGCTTGTGGAAGCAAACTGCTCTCTGCTGAGAGGGAAGCAGCATCAGTCATCCTTCAACTCTTTCTTGAGGACCAAGGCAGGGGTGGTATGTAGATGTGTGTTAATATCTCACGTGGACTAATGCACATGCGGTCGATATTTTAATGTAACAGACAATTTGTCTCTATCGCACCGCAGCCTCGTTGCAACTGGCAGCCAATCCTCCAAGTGTTGCTAATTAATGGAGGGCATCTTAGAGCCCAAATCCTTTGTTTACTTTTTAGTGTCAGCATCGGTGCGAAGCAAAGCCACTAACCTTTGATATGGGGCTGTCATCACGGCATAATCATAATCAATTCAACCAAAAATTTAACACAGGCATCTTCAAAGCACATCAAAACTTCATTAATTCCCTTAACACAGCACAGTGGGTGGCAGCCAAGCTGAAACGTGAACGCCATAGCAAAGAGGACAATAAAACTGAAAAAAGCCGAGCAGAATTATGCGCTAATCCTTGTCGACAAGAACGGAACGGGGGCTGCTCTCGCTCCTTTTCAATCAAAATATTGGGAGTGGGTGTGTCAAGTTCATCTTGAATCAAAACCCTGGTTGAGTTGTGCCTATAAATCTTTTTTTTATCTTTTCACCTTTCAACAGTTCGTTGATACTTTTCTACAGTCTTTTGTTCCAAGTTAAACCAGGAGGAACATGAAGCGTGCTACTGCCATTCATGTCAGAGTAGTTTAGGAGTAATATACTGCAGCACAGGTTCTTTCCAGATTAGCGTAAATTGAGACGGAAGAATGTATGGCTTAACTAAGTAGGCCACGAGGAAAACAATAAGATTGTGGCTATGAGACTCAGTTTTTCTATTTCCTATAATCACTTGCCAGAGAGTGGAAGCACCCTGCGTGGATCGCTTTCATTGCCTTCCTATCCATCTTCGGGTCTTTTTTCGGCGCAGGGAAACATAGCAAGCCGCTGAATGAGCAACAACGCTTTGAATCCCTGACGTTCATTTGAAATTTTCCATTCAAATCTCCATAAATGAATACAAAATGAATACTAGTGGGAATAAATTAGCCGCTCGCTAATTAGCTCTTAAGCCATCTTTGAATGTCACATTTTAAAGAGTGGAAGGGGTTTCTCAATGAAAGCAGTGGAGGCGGGGGGATTTGAGGCCAGATATGGCACATAGTCTTCAGGACTTGCCTGACACACACACACACACACACACACACACACACACACTTACATAGACAAACACAAGGATAGACCCTAATAAGTGTGGACATCAGTATCTAGAGCTTTGTGCCTCAGTTAATATTAGTTCTCCTCGGTTCACACTCAGCCGATCAAGTCCTCCCCTTGGTGTAAGAGGTGGAGTCAGAGCAGTTTCCTCTCAGACCTGACTGAGGGTACCAGGGGATCAGACTAATTTTACAGCCTTCAGAAGGAAATTGGATGGGCGTGGAGGAAAAGGAATGAGAGGATGTTCAATTTTGGTCACACTAGGTTTGAACACATAAAGATTAATTACCCTGCACACACGGAAAGTACATCACAGAGACAATGACACACCGTACAAAGAGACACAACAACGCTGTATCCCTTCTTTAAGTTATACTACAACACTGCAACATGTGTATATTCATAAATATAGACACACATATGGACAAAAATACCCAGAAGCTTCCTACTCACATTGTACGATCAGCTCCACCACGGCTTCTCGAGGCTTCACGTTGAAGCCGTTATACTGGCTGGTCTGGCAGCGGTACGAGCCCGTCATCTCCCTGGACACATTAACAATACGCAGCACGCCGTCGTAGCTCTCCATCTGCATGCTGCCGTCCGGCATGGGTGCCTCTTTATCAGCTCGCGACCACAGGATGATTGGCTTGGGCTTCCCTGAAACAAGGCACTCCAGCTCCACTGTGTCACCCTCGCGGGCCACCAGGGGGGACTTGCCCCGGGGGACTGTCAGGTTGGGGGGAACTAAGAAAGAGAAAAACAGAGGAGGGACTGATATGGGGCTCTAGAAAGTCAGCAGGCGGGGTAGGAGGAAATGGTCAACTGGGGGGAGAAGTGGCGTGGAGGGTATGAGGAGGGAAGCGAAAGAGCATCCAGGTTGCAATGACGATGAAGCGGAGTCTCAGCCACATTGACAGCTTGTATGGAAGGACCATGCGGATATTAGCAGCGGAAATGGCAAACAGATCTGAGCATGTACTTCTTATTAAAACCATCATGGAGGGCAGCGGTGAGGCAGTTAAATGCAAACAAGCAATGGCAAATAATGAAAAAATGCAATGAAGAGCTGACGAGCAAAAGCACTCTGTGACCAAAACAGTCCGAGAAAATGAACAACAGCGGTTTTTTGACCAAAGGCTTCAACACACTACAGATCCACTCAAACCCACAGCAGAACTGCAAGTCCCCTTCGTGCATCTCTGTCTGCTTATTTGCTGCATGCACAGAACTGCAAAGATCAGACAAACTAGTCAGAGAATGACATATAACATGTTAATTATTTTTTGTTTTTTTAACGCTTCAAACAACACTTTGCAGAATCCCTTCTTTCATTCTTTATGCTACGCTAAGCTGGAGCGACATATCTTAAATCCCTCGATACACTCGCTACAGCCTCGTTTCCACTGAGTGGTACAATTCAGTTTAGTTCAGTTCGGTACTCTTTGGAACGGTACCTCTAGAGCTGGCTTGCGTTTCCACTGCCGACCATAACTTTACTTGGTGGGTGGGATACATGCCGCATGAATACATGTAGTGCTGCAGGAGCACCCTGAAAGGGCGCTTTGCCACGGCTGAGGTTCCGACATTTCACTACTTCACATGTACGATACGTATCTGTGACAAATAAATCCTCTTATACCCTGTTCAAGTTGTCATATCGGCATTTATGGTGGACTGATTAATTCATGGTGTAACTCATCCACTGATCAACATGCAAGAAAATGTTCCCCCTCAAAAGAGAATTTGAGCAGGACAGTGAATAAAATGATTTTTTCCCACCAGTAACATTAAACTTGCGGCAAGAAATCATTGTGAAAAGGCAGCAAAGCGTCCTCTCGCTTTTGTTCGTGTTGTGAAATGCTACGGAAACATTACGGGCAGAGTTTAATCTCACAGATCATCGGTTCATCGGTTAACTTTCTCTCCAGCGTGACAGCGTACGGAGCTGTGCTGATGCAGCGAGCAGACCGGCGGGTCTCACACACAAGCTGCAGTTCCCTACAAGTGACATATATACAAAGAGAAGTCATTTGAATGAACTAACTACATATTTGAAATCTACATGGTAACACTCTTGCCTTAAAACACATAAAACTTGCTGAAGTAACACAATACAACAGTCTCAGATAACATTTGAAAGCAGCTTTTTGCCTGCTTGCAGTCAATGGACTGCAGTGTGTGTAGCTCAAGCCCCTTGGGACCCTTTTGGGACCACTTGGTACCCCAATGAAAGGGTGACCAAAACAGGTTCAGCGTGGTACTGCTATTTGATACCCTTTTGACCGTTCAAATGCAAATAATTGCGTACCATATGATAGCAAACCAAGTTGGAAAAGGGGTTGATGTTCACTTGACTGCTGCTCTGTCTCTTTCTCTCTCACACTCGGTTTTTATCTGGCTCATACAGTAGCTGTAACCTTGGCAACGTAACATTGTTCTTTACATCCATAATTCATAAGTATGACTCTCACACCCTGTACTCCCTTACTTTGAGAATGAAGCTGTGCAGATGTAGCAGCCGTTAGTGCAATGCTTGATAAATCAGCACAGTAAACTCTGCCTTGAGAGTTCTTGGGCCCTTGGAAGAGTTCCTGCAGTGCAAACGGGCTATTAGTCACTTAATGCAACAGTAATAGAATCTTACTGTAAACAAAGTCCGTACTCTCCATCTCTCTTGACAACTGCATTGCTTTACCCTTCTGAGATACTTTCACCATTGTCAGCGTTGCCATTACGATCTCCAGTATTGCAGAATTACCATGATTATTGTCACATTCTCATCACAATGTTCATCACCACATCACACTCTCATCACAAAACTATTTTTCAGGATGACTTCCACCACCCGCCATTACAACACACATAATTCTTAGCACCATCACCATCGCTTGCATCATTACCATCACTCTGCACAGCTTTTAACTTCTCTGCACTCCTCTCATGCAGCTCCTCAGTGCCAGCACAGCGTCACATAATTCAGACCATTTACAACAGAACCCTCCCAAAGATGATTTAGCATTATTGCTGGCTGTGTAACGAAAATATGACCCAATAAATATATTGCCTTTGTCTAATGGACATTTTAGAGCCTGGCTGAAAGTGGACAATGAATAATTGAAAAGTGCAAAGTGCCAAATTGCTGGACGCTTTTAGAAATTTCCTTGAGTGTGGCTCTGTGTGTGTGTGTGTGTGTGTTTCTGTGTTTGTGTGTGGAAGGGCGTATGTATGTGTTCTATGTTTGGAAAGCAGGAAAACTAGCAGGTTGGATCAGGCACTCTGGTTCCTAATCAGGCATGCTGGCCAAGTGAATTTGTTTAATTAGTAAACCTGGCAAATAGCACCGGCTCCTAGAGTGCTCTGTGTGTGTATTTCTGTGTTCTTGTGCGAGTCCAAACCGTCAGCAGACTCCAAGACTGTTTTGTAGCTCTGTTCCCAAAAATAGTTTACAGCCAGCGAGCGGAGGATTGAAAATCTTTTCGGCAACGATGAAACTGCGTCATGCTTCCCTGACGACTCTCAAATCAGTCATTCTGCCCAAACAATGCTGCAGCTGGAACGAAGTCAAGCCACACTGAAGTTTCATGGTGATGAAATCACAAGTAATCTCCACAAAATGAAACGGAGTCCAGCTTTTTTTCTTTTCGCCCAGTTTCTGTGTGGGAGAGAGGTAACAATCCAACTGTCTCCCTCTGTGACTGCAGGCTTTTCTGTAAAGTTAGTCAAAAGGTACCAACTTACTCAAAATCCTGGAACTACGGTCTATGAAACTGGACGGGAATGATAGACAAATCAAATTGGTACAAACAAGGAAAAACAAAACAGCCCTGATTAAAAAATTGAGCCAATCCCAAATCCCAATTAAAACTGAAATGATGTCAACTGCACATAACCTGTAACAGATAGCTCGGGGTGAATGACCCCAGGTTATGAATAAGAAGGTGAATGTTTAACAGGAAGAAAGAATGTGTTTGCTTTAAATGGGGCAGAGTGTCACAGAATCCTCTGCCATTAGGCGTTTTCGGAACACAGGAACCTATCATAGTTCTAGGAACTTAGCTCTAAGTACCTCCCATTTATTGCATCCGCACCGCAGAACCGTGAACTATTAAAGTTCTTAGAACTACGTTTTGAAGAACTCTTTTAGCTCCAACTCCAGAGTAGGTACTTTCGCCACACATGACGAACTACAGTGAAGTAAGTGCATGTTGATTGATTTAACTCAGGAGCCTAACGCCTGCAACCCCCAGACAGCTGCATTAACAAGACGACACAAACCAGGGACCAGAGCTCGCAACGAGATCGCCACTCTGTTGTCGTCGTATCTTCTCTGAGATTTAATGGCATTCAGTTTCATGGTCCGTTATCACCACATACTGGAGCGGTGACGCAGTAACGTTAGCTTTCATTTGTTGTTTTTGTAAAGTTGTTCATGTTTATTACCTGCTGAAATAAAATAATATTGATTGATTAACTGATTGATTGATTGACTGACCGACTGACTGACTGACTGACTGACTGGTTGGTTGGTTGATTAACTCAAACTGCTGCTTGTTATCTCTGACTGTTTAGTAATACTGTACTAAATAAATGCCTAAAATAAAAAAAGAAGAAAAATTCCTCATGTGCCTTTTCAGCCAATCAGCTGTTTCAACATTTATCTATAATGTTCCCTAAAAATAATGCTGTAAATATGTCAGAGTCATTTGAATTGGATAATGAAGACAAGTCTTGGCAATGCTGTTTGGCACCAAAGGAGCAGCAGAAATGATCTCGGCAGAGACAATGACAGCGGACACTCATTTCTCTCTCGTACATTTGCTGATTTGTATTCACACAATGGTTTGGCTGAGGCAGCCAGGTGTCAAGAGCTGACATGTTTCCTTCCTTAGCACATTTTCTCCACGTTTCCCAACGTTTCCTCGGGTCCGAACAGTAAAATGGTGAATTGACAGCAGCGGTATAGGAGGGGAAGAGCAAGCATCCATTAGCGAGAGGAGGAGAGGTGCATTCACCGAGTTGTCATCAATACACCTGGCCACTCTACAGCCCGGATTAAGCAGGCAATTACAGTTGTCTGCCTATTGGATTTGGCAGCACAAATACTGGCCATCAGCTGCCATTGTCTCTCTCCTCACCATCATAGAAACACAAACAAGCGTACATGCACACAGACACTCGCTCCTCACTCTGTATCTAATTCTTCCTCTTGCTCTCATACACCCTGCCTCTGTGTGTGAGACTGACCACTGAGATGCTCAGCGTGGCAGAGAGCCTGCTACTGGTCTTAACTGTGCTCTCATTGTGCCAAAGCCATCCAAATGCCAGTGATGCCTGCAGGGCATGCCCGCTGTGTGCGTATGCTTGTATAGTGTGCGTTTACGTGGTTTTA
>JAQLOL010000010.1:8330733-8350277 GCA_029783665.1 Naso thynnoides
GGGATGCTTCTCCTTACTGCTGTTGACTGAAAACGCTGTGTGTGTGTGTGTGTGTGTGTGCCTGTTTGCTTTGTAGGCCTAAATTAGGGACTGGCCCTCCTCAGCAATGCTGGATATTTCTAGTGCCTCAACTGAAATGATCCTCCAAGTGTAGATGCTGACTGCTGAAACCTTATGCTGCAGTGTGCAGTTGCAAAACGTGGAAATATCTGCAAATATTGGGCATTTGCGTTTTCTTACAGTGATGGGTGATTTCGAGAACAAACAACATCCCGCTGCCCCTTTTTCAGGTGAATGCTATGACATCAGGCTCCATCACCATGGCAACATAGTGCCCTCTCCTCTGCTGCAATTCATGCAGAGTGTGTGTCTATATGGATGTATTAAGACCAAATCAGGCATCGTGGAAAAACAAGTTCTCCAACTCATGTCAATGTGGGTAGTGTGTTTAGCCTGTGGCGGTGTGGACTGCAGGGGACGCCGAAAGAAAATGCAGAAGCCCTGTGGCGGAATGTTGAAACAGAGTCAACCCGATGTCACGCTGTGGTGGCCAATCAGCTGATAAGTCGATCAGACTGAGCAGAGCTGGACAACCCTGCCATAAGGGAGTAAAAGACGTTAATTTGCATTTGCAAATGGGCCATTTAATGACACTCCCACTCCGCTGCACAAACCTGTGCTAATCACTGCAATGCCCGATTTGCTTTGAACGCAGTCTATGAGTGAGAGAGTGTGTTTAGATGGCTCGAAGCCAGCGAGTTGGTCACAATGTGACAGGACTCTCGGCGCCTCGGTCCTGGACCTCTAGGGACAGAGAGAGGAGTCCCATGGGGCCACTGCGGAAATGTTTGTGAATCTGTGTGTGCTTGTGTGTGCGAGAGAGCAGCATCCATTCCCAAAGTTGCTGAAGTGCAATAAATATCCACAGATGTGTGAAAAATTGCCTTAGTGCATTGATAGAGTGAAGCGACACATGGCTGACCACACAGACTTATGACTTGTGTGTGTTTTTAAGCTCTTTGCGAATTCCCCCTGGGATTTTAGATCTTGTCTTGCAATCAATCACACAAACCCTTTCATGAATTCATGTGGCTTTCAATAGCAAAGCTCTCATGGGATGCAAGCAGAATTTTGTCCACAGTGTTCTCTGTAGTCTTGCTGTTGTTTTTAAATTTCCAGTTAGAAAGACAAGAAGAAAGCCCACTGCCCTGTTAAGAAATCTACAAATACAACCTTCAATACTATCACTTTTTCTGCTACTAAGTGCTAAGCAACTCCACTGGAAGAACCAGAGTTTATGTGCATTGCTTAAGGAGTCTCTGGAGTATTTAATGAGGGAGGGAAGAGTGTTTCTTATTCGTGTTGCCCACCCAGAATTTCCCAGCTGGACGGGGAGGTGATTTCCCAGATGGCCACCTCCATAAAGCATGACTTCAGGAGGTGCAGTTGAGGCCACATTCAGGGCCTAATATGCTGAGTTCTCCAGTCCTATTAACATATTTTAGGAGCTAAGCACAACGTGTAAACAGGTCATCGCACATGCTACATCTGCAACAGCCACTACGATTCAATTCCTACCCTTTGATTTCCCATACTGCTGAAAATGCACATGTTTGTGTTACAGACCACACTCTTCCCCAGAAGCATCGCAGGTGTTGTGCTGACATATGCTGCCAGGTGGTTATATTCCTGTCGTTCTAGAAGTGGCAAGACCGTGGCATCGACTCTTGTCATATGGGAGATTTCCCAGGACAGCATCCCAGCTTTGGGACAGCTGTTGGGGCCCTTCATCCCAGTTCACAGCTCACTGGGCCTGTCTTGGCACCTCTTTTGGCTTTTTTTTTATCGAGTGCTGGGATCTACTGCTATCAGATGTCTGTACTTTAGCCCACTTCTTAGCTCCTACATTAATTTTGCATTTTAATAATTGGAGATATTAAATGGTTCAGGTTTTTGAGTCTGGCTGCACTCAAATCAATCATATTATTTTTTGTCTGTCATCTTAATGTGAATATTCAACCATCTTTTCAAGATAAAGAGAGTTTTGAACCATGTCTTAGCTCCCTTATGTGTTTAGTTTTATAATTACAGACAGATACGCCACCTTTGCTACACTGAGCAACAAATGTCCAATCATATCTTAGCGACATAACTAGACACGGCAGGTCTGTCAAACTATGGAATTATCCACATGTTGAAGTGGTGAGCATGAGGCTAAGAGCTCTACTCTCAGAATTTGGAGTGAGTTTTCTTTTTTAAACCATAGAATTAAACAGTAGGACAAATAGTGTAAGTAATGAGTTTAAAGTTTTGTCTGGTATAATGACGCTGTAATTCACATGATGTAAAAGCTCATAATGAATGGTATTGTAGTTTAGGCTAATGTTAATGCCTTTTAGATTCGTGGTTCACACTACATAAACAATATCTAAACTTGTTTAGCCAAGAAACAAACATGCGTTTATATTTAGCTTAAATCTTTTAGCATGACATCAAGTGAGTAGCCATCAAGAGTATTTTTAGGACCCCTTTTTCAGGATTCTGGTTTTAAAACATAAACCACAGGTGAAAAAAGTTGCAATCAACTTTTCTCATCAAAGCTGGCAACGCTTAGGCCTATTGGCTATAAATGAGGGGGCCTGCTTTCTGAACTCACAGAATGATAGTTTTCAAAATATTAATAATTTCAGGTGTTAAGTCCTTTGTTACAGTAACTGTTACTACGCCTATATTAACATTTTCCATTTGTTTGAATAATTTGAAATTAATCTACATTTGAAGTCACTCTGAAAAAGTGAAAGTAGACACACTGAAAAAGTAGGTTACAGGATTTAAAAAAAAAAAACAATTTGTCAGCTGTGGCTCCAACTGATTTTTCCGTTGTACAAAAATAATACAAAAAAAGTGAACAGACTTGATAAAGAACTACATTCTGTGGACACTCCAACCAACATGAGGGGTAAAAAAAAAACCCAACAACAACAACAACAAAAAAAAAAAACTGGCATCACAGTGACCAAACAGCAGTTGAACCTTTGCACCCTGTAGGTAAGTCAGAATGCAGACTAGGTTTCTCTTTATCGAGGTCAATGATTTTGCTGCTGAAAGAAGCACATCCGCCCGGGCAACAGCCAGCAGTCATGCCATTCCCATTAAGAGTCAGAGGCAGCACGGTCACTCAGATGATGGCATCTCATGATGAATCAGAGTCAAACAGACAATGGGCCGGTTTGGGATAGACAGACACGAGCAGGCCCGCTGCGAGCTTCAGATGACTCAAATTTGTTTTGGAGAAAAAAAGAGCTTGTACACTGTGTTTATCAAACCTGCTCATTTTTTAATCAACTGAGCACTTAATTGATTTGCGTAATTCATTAACTGCTGTGATTCCTGAGATTGACAGAAACACTGGGTGGTGCCAGAGTTTTAGGTGTGAGTGGGATGCTAATTGAGGGACTCATCACGGAAGGATTTATCTACCTCACAAGAAAGGAGAGGTGACTTTCAAGCCTAATACTTACTTTGTGATCATCAATCAGAGAATGAGAATGAGCCACTGACGTGCGCTGATGCTACGGTGTACTAAGGGAGACGATTCTACCTCAGCTGTGGAAAGACAGCAGTGTTGCTTTCTCAAACGGCAGAATTGTGTTTAGCAGTGTTCATTGTCATTAGAACAGCACAAATGCAAAAAAGCTGGTATCAGCTTCGTGTTAAAAATTGTCTTTGAATCCATCCACAATAACTCTACATGCTATTAAAATTTAAATGTAAAATAATTCCAATGGAAGATCCTGGCATACTTGTCAACCCTCCTGATTTTCCAGGGAGACTCCCGTTTGTCACTGTCCTCTCTCAGTGTCCTCCCGTTGTGACATTTCTCCCGTATTTGTCCTGATTTATTTATTCAACCGGATGACTATACAGATTCACCAGGCATTGCACGTGACGCTGGAGGAGCACTACTAACTTTCAGTTGCTAGAAGAAAACTTAATAAAAGAAGAAAAAGCGGTCGTTTTTACCTCATGCTCGATGAGAAATCTGCCATGCTAATTTATCCGTTGTGCATGGGAGTCGCAGTGATGTGACTCACCATCAATGAGACCAACAAACATAGAAATGCAATGACTGCAACCAGCAATGACTGTAAGTTACAGGCTCTCCAAGGGGAAGGGTAAAAAACGAGTGTTATGGATGTATACAGCGTATATTTGCTTCTCCCCGAGATTTGTGCAAGTTCAGGCGAATTAGTCCATCTTACAGCATAGTTCTTATTATTTTGTTATTTTGTTAAGAAAAGGTAATAAAGATTTATGAAAAAATTAACACAAATGTCTGTCAGCATGATTTGGAAATGCAATTCAACTCCAAGTTGAGTTGCTGTTTGGTAGGTTTTGTGGTTATTTACGTGCATAGAAAATCAATGAAATGAATGGAGCCACTAATCACGTAATGAGAAAATTTTAATGGCAAATATTAATAATAATATTGAAAATATAACATTTTAAATGTCTACCCTGTAGAATTTAGTGGCATCTAGTAGTCAAGTTGCAGATTGCACCAAGGTGAATATCCCTCCAGTCACCTTCCCCTTCCAAGTGTGTTAGATAACCTACAGTTGCTGTGAAACTCACAAAAAATGTGAAACACCCTCTCTAGCGCCAGTGTTTGGTTTGTCCATCCTGGGCTACTGAAGAAACATAGCACCACATGAAAGACACAGACTCAATAAAAGAGGACACGATCCCTCAGCAGACATAAAAGGTTCATTCTAAGGTAAATAAAACACTCAGATTTTCAGGCCACAGTTAGACAAGATCAGCTCTACAGAAAAAAAGTATTTTCTTTGCATTTAAAAAAAAAAAAAAAAATTTTTATGAACAACTGAAAGCGCTGCAGTATGCATGCCAGGCCTGTAGTCGGTAGTGTAACTTTGTAATGACATACAATAAAAGCTGCCGAAGTTGTTTACCTCCTGTTGCTGCCTGGTCCTAACCAGATACACAAATGTAAAAAATTAAGCTGTAGTTTGACTTCAGAAATTTTGCTGCAAACACTCGAATTCCCCTCAATAGACTGTCATAATATCAGACTTGCTTTAGGTGCACTGCAGAGTTTTTAATCGAAGTTTGGTAGTGGCTCTTGCAGGATGCATTGACTCGCGCTAGCATTAGCATTAGCTTAGTCAATACTTCCACAGGCTTTCTGTTTTGGCAGTTTACACTGCTGAAAAGAAGCTTGCGTTTTTCAAAAGACTGACTTACAAGTTTGCAGCTTCGGGGGGTGCCAGCACATCATTTTGATGTAAAAAGGAAAGCTGACCCGCAACAAAGGTTTACCATTTGATGCAGAAATTTGCAGCATGTACACTGCTTCTCATTTTCAGGTTATAATATACTAATAAAAATATACTTATTAATATCATACCCCATTTCTGCCACACTCTACAAATAGATCCCCCTAAATCCCATATACTGGATCCTTTGTCGGTTCCTGTGATCTCTTTTAGTATGTAAGTATGACCCCTTTGTGGCCCCCTAGTTTTGAAAAATCTTAGGTCCACCTATGTGTAGTTTCAGTTTAAACCCAAATAACATTTAAGAGTCACAGCAGTAGAATGTCAATAATATCATCAAACCAAAATCCTGCAAGACACACACATTTAACACACAGATTAATGACAGGATGAATCATCTGGTTCCCAATAGAAGTTTATGGGATGTTTAGTGTTTAACACCAATGCTCGTAACTCTTTTCAGCTGTCCCTGTCTCTCATGGTTCTTTATCCTAACAGTATCCAAAGGGGAGGTCTGTGTCCTCGTTTCCTGACCAGCCTCATAAATAAGCATTAGCCCCTCACTCTCTGGGAGCCCCGACGAGAAAAGAAGTTGTTTATTTAATGAGTGTGTCATGATAGTAAATATTGGCGCTGTTTTGCAAAAGGGAGAAATCATGAAGGCTGCTGAAATCAGTGTTCATCAGAAGTTGAAAGAATAGGAGATAATAAATATTCTCTTTTATAGAGACGTGCTGCAGTGCTGGGGCTAAGCCCCGGTTTGGAATCTGGAACTGGAGTTGATGCTGGAACAGACTGCAAGCACCAAAGTGTTCAGAGTAGAGACACTTTAGGCTCAATCGCTCTCCAAACACTTCCCCAGCACGAAACCCTGGCAGACCTGCAGCGTAATCTCCTGGAAACGCTTTTATTAAGACTTCTAATTGCAGCTCGGGCTTCCTCCCTTCAGGAGAACAGGCAGAGGAACAAAAACAGGGCATATTCACCCCTAAACGGGCTGCAGGCGTATGGCAAGGCAGAGGCACAAAGCACTTTAGTACACAGCGGCAATCATGCATAAACCTGGCTCAAAGAAACGCCACACACAACAGACATTCTCTGGAAAAACAGCCCCGTCGCATCCAGGTAAAGCAAGGAACGGGGATTGTTACCGACAGAAGCAAAACTCAATATATTATTTCATATGACAGGAACAGCTCGATGACAATGCAACACTTTCGTAATATTTCATACCCATACATCTGACTGGAACAATGGAACTTAAGAAGCAATCATATCTAAGCCTTGGGAAACCTTTCATTTCATATGATCACAATAGAGTCAGGCATTTCCTCAGTTATTTCCTCAGTCAGGCGGCAGCAGTTTTTTTCCACATTAAAGAGTCTCCCTTAATGCATTGGCATCACCCAGGCACTCCAAAAGAAGAGACTGTACTCCTTAAGAGATAATGAGGAAACAATCTTGGCAGGTGCGATTGATCCCACTGTTTTATAGCGCAGGGATTATCAAAGGATTATCTAACAATAATTATGCACCCGATGTCGACACACTGCTTTCATGTTCACGCTGTGAGTGGCAGCGAGGTGTGTGTGCAGTGGATAAAAAAAAAAAAAAAAAACCCAAGACCGTAGGAGGAGGTAAGGGTGCTCCAGTGCGTAAATGCGCCTGACTATGTGTGTGTATGCGTAATAAGGGGAAATAAAACTTGCTATGAACCCGACGGCAAACTGCAAAATATCACACAATTCAGAAGTCACTTATCAGTAATGAACAGACGGCAGTAAATTCAAGGCAAAAAAAAAAAAAGAGATATGCACAACACCAACCCAAGGGAATCCCACACATGAAAAGATCTGGAAATCTGGGATGAGTGACGGCAAAGCAGGTGATTCTGGATCTTCGCGTCCCTGCAGACGTGGAGTCTGTCGGGTCGCAGCCCGCTCTTCGAGCAAACCTGATGGGCAGTGAAGTAATGCTTGGTGACACCGAAGCGTTTCCACACATTCACTCCTTATTGATTGACCTCACACTGGAGATTACAGATAAAGACGAGAAGTGTTATCGCTCCGTCTCTCCAGCCACTGCATTTCACCATTATTGCAGCAGCTGCAGTGAGTGAGTACAAAATGTATTGTTATCTGTATTTAATTTGCTATCTAGCAATCCTCTGAAAGTCAGACTCCCTTTTGTTGCCTGTGAAGCCTTCCAAGGCTTCTTTCTTACAACATCTGACAGGGAGAGGGCTGATTGATATTAAAATGTAAAACAATAGACAGAAAAATACATGTTTGACAGCAGATTTGGTCTTTTTAAGATTGAACAGTGATTTTATTATCCAAGCAACGTCTCGCCTCCTTTTGAAATGACTGATGTACAATAGAGCAGCCGAATATCTGAGAGGCACAACGAGCGGCTGCTTTGACTCTGCTCTGTTTCTAGGAGACTGCTCGACATGCTATGATTGAAACTACACCGATGCAGCGGGGTTGACAAAGTGGACTGGTATGTTGTGTTGTTAACATGCTGTACACATGTATACAAACGTTAGTTGGAAAAGTGGTGGAGGCAGCCAATTAGATGAGAGGATGATGGATGTTTAGTCTCTGATTAGTAGGACTGATGGAGTCAGCTCTGGTTCACGGGGATCCAATTGAACAATCATTCCAATACAGTGGGGTTGGTGCTGTAATGCAATAGTCTGCAGTAACCAGAGATAAGAGTGTGAGGCAGTGGTTCTTGAACATTTTTCAGCCCGGGACAGATTACTCGAGTGTTACGGAGCGCAGTCAGGCAGGGAACAGCAGCCTAAAGAAGATCCCGAGGAGTTCAGGAAGAGGACTTAAAGGGTCAGTTCACTCAATCAAGCAAAAACAAAAATGTGGCAGGTAGTTTTGCTTTCATCTGCTTCAGCTTATATTTTGTGAGCTTTTCAAAGCTTTTAGACTCACGCTGCCCCCTGCTCAAGGCAGCGAATGTTTTTTCCTTATGCAACTAAAGTTAAATTGTATTTTAAAAACTACATACTATTGTAGAATACAATTTTTGCTTCTTTTTAAATGTGGACACTGGGGCCCGACCAACATACTTTTGCTGATATTATCTTTCATTATTGGCCTATAGCAGATATATCAATATCAGCATATATATTCTTGATATAAGTGAAACTAGTATGTATGTAATAGTGCTTGAAAAATGACCCCATTTGCTTCTAAATCAGTTTCCAATAAGCCCTGTTTTTACCATGATATTTTCTTTGCCACCAGGACGAGGTTGTGGTGGAAAAACGAAAAATCAGTGACACTCTCTGTATTCTCCGTCCTAATTCGCCAGTCCTTGCTGCGCTCCTTAGCGACAGGTGACGTCGGTACGAGCTGATTAGCTCACCGTGCTCTGACTCATCTCTGCCAACAACAGAGTGTCCGCAAGCCACACCGTCAGTTGACTTGAAATTGAGCTTAGATAAGACCAGTTTACTTCACTGCAACTGTCCCTGCGACAGTTTTGTCTCAGTTCAAACCGGACTTAAAAAAAGAGAGTGACAACACACAAAATAAAGCGCGAGCCAGCGCAAACGGCTGCAGCGTATTTGCTTCGTAACAAGTCTCATGCTACAGCTAACGTTAGCTTGCTAGCTTGTTTATAGAAGTCATCTACTGTAACTTTAAGAGCTGATGTTAAACTTATTTTATTAAGGCCTGAAAAAAAAAAAAAAACGTTCGACGATTTATCTAAAATAGTGTAACTAGGTAGTTTGTCCAGCGGAGGGCAGTCCTTTATTTCATAACTAATAAGTGAAGCGTTCACTGGTTAGTGCACTGATGTTTTAAATAAAGTCTGTTAAAATGTAAGACATTCTGCCTCCATTATATATCTTTGTCACAAGTATTTAATAGCCACAGTCAGCCTATATTATATTATATTATACCTATTATCAGCCTATAATTAGTAATTTTGTTGCCCCCTAATGTTGGTATTAGCATCTGCCCCAAAAATTCAATATTGGTCAAGCCTCATTAAACACCACAAAAGAAATTCAGCTGATTCCTCTTGATTCCTCAGCGGCTGATGTGTGAAAACTTTGGCCAGTTCAAATCAAAGGTATCTGCATTGCATTGAGCCAAAAGAAGAGGAGAAAAACATCTGTTTCAAAGGTTTGAGTGAACTGACAAAAGAAAAACATTTTTTCAAACTATTGTCGACTGCTGAAGGGTTTGGCTTTGTTGTGGTTTTGAGTTTGTGTTTGGTGGTGTTCCTTTGTGTTTCTCTCCCTGGCAGTTCGTGTGCAGTGGAGGGAGTGGATTGGCTGAGCTGGATCTCTTCAACAAGGCGCACCTGTCTTTCATCAACTAATCACTCCTGCCACAAAAGCCTGGTCACGACGCCACTTCTGTGCCAGATTATCCCGTCTCAGTCGGTTATGCAGTGGCTCCTTGCTTGTGTGTATCTCGTGTTTTTTCCGGTGGCTCTTCTGCTTGTTCTTCAGCACTTTGTTTTTGCTGTTTCGACATGTTTGGAGAGCTCTTTTTTGTCATGTCTTTTGATAGTGACCCTTTTTTTCCCTGTTTTTTTTTCTGTGTGCAGTTCTCGGCACGCCTTGCTGCCGTACCTGTTCACAGTCTCCAGTGCTTTGGAGTTTCCTCGTACTCAGCTTCAGCCAGCTTGCCAACTCCACTTGTGGCGTTAGAACAAACACTTTAAAACTGTTTCTGTCTCTGTCCCTGCATTTTGATGTCCAAACACAAACTCAAATCGTAACATTTTCTATGCAAATCTCTTTACTAGACATAAGCTGTGAGTTTTACATTGCAGTGGATGATTGTAACTAAGATATGCCATATATTATTTCTAATTTTTACTTTCAAATACATGTTTATTTTACCTGACCAGACACGGTCACATTGTATTTCCTTTTAAAGGTTTAAATCAAAAGCCTCACAGTTCAAGAAACACCGCTCCACTTCTTTTCTTTGCTACGTCAATAGGCATTTCAAATTTCCACGAATGATGTTTAAAAGCATGTGTAAATGACTAATGTAGTTATAAGACGTCTGTGTGTGTGTGTGTGTGTGTGTGTGTGTGTGTGTGTGTGTGTGTGTGTGTGTTGAATGTGTTGGGGAGGGGGGTTCAGATGCGTCACTGACACAAAGGGGTGTGAGGCTCACCAGTTGTGGAAGAGATGTTGACGTCGATGCTGATCTCAGGGATGCCTCCTCCCTTCAGCGCCGCCACGCAGGTGTACGTGCCAAAGTCGGTGAACTTGAGGTCGATGATGTCCAGGTTGGTGGTGCCGGGGGAGATATCAGGGTCCGTTTGGGTGATGACCATACGTTCTGAGCTTCGCAGGGCACGACCATTCTTCAGCCAGCTAAAGGTCAGCTCCTCTGGTGGGGTCGCCTCCACCTGGGACACATCAGTAGGTTGTTCATTGTGCTGCACTGATCAAAAACTATCACTTATTTTATGCGTGTGTGTGTGTTTACTCTACCTGACAAGATATCTTGACTTCACGCCCAATCTGGATGTTGTCATCATTATGGTAGGGGTCAGGGGTGATCCAGAATCGCCCCTTTTTCAAAGCTGTGAAGAGACGATTCATTTGATGAGAGCTCGAATTACATTTGTACTTCACACTTGCTTCCTTCTGCAAGTCTGCGACCGGCTACTAAACACACATTTCCAACAAGTCCGGTCTCTGCTTGTCAAATTGATGCAGTTTCTGAGATGAAATCCCAGAGACAGGAGACTATGGATTTTTTAATAGATTTTTCAGTGTTTTAACTTGTCTCAATGTCCACATTTCAGCACTGCAAATCTCTGTTATGCATCTCCATTTAATGTTGCTCCTGCTCAGCCTTTGCCCACTTCATGCATTCTTCAAATACATAGAAATAGAAAGAAGCCGCTGTGTTACAGCCAGCTAATATAACAGATGTGAGTGTAACTCTGAGAGCAAATAATATTTCTTGCTCGTCTTGATGTTTCACTTTGGTACAGGGTTTGTGAAATCAGAAAGAAGTTGTTAAAGAAGGAGACATGCAAAGACATACCAACTGTAACAGTTCTTCTGAAAAAACAAGTGAAAGTTTAGCTTTTGATGCGGCAGAAGGGTCAAACAGAGAACAGATGAAGCAGAATCATATGTTTGTTTTGAAGACTAAAGCTTTGAAGCAACATTAATATTGATAGCTACAGACTGAAGAATCCTACAGCATTCAAGCAGGTTCTCACACACACACATGCGTCCACACGCACACAAACGCACACTGTGAAATTGGAGAGATACCTAACGAAATATCCACCATTTCTAATCCAATTTGGTTTGCAAACTCCATTTTCAAAGCGTAGCTTCTCTGAACGGGAAAAAAGAAGATGATTTCATTATAATGCATGCTGTATTGGTTCCAAACCCTGCGCCTACTGTTCAATTCATCTCCTCTGCAAAAAAAGCTGACGGCACCATGGAAATCTTTTCATCTAGCAATTCCCAAGTGACATTATCATATTCAGTTTGGTAAAGGGAAAACGAAAACAAAACCTGCGTGTCAGATTTAAACACAGGAAATTGAATGTGTAAAACACTGTGATGCCTGCCGAGCTGCACGCTGAGGGGAGAGACGAGTGACACACGCCTGCTTGACATGATCTTCCTCCCCGCGTTTGAAATCAACGTCAGCAGGCTGACTATCCCATTTCTGACGCATGTCAGATACAAATATTACAATCATGTCAATACTCACAATTTCTTATAAACATCTTTGTGCATTTGCATTCGCTCTTACATCCCATATATTTTTATTCTGCATGGCACTTGTTATAATATTGTGCGCCGGCAGTATACCTGTGACCTTTGTGGATACGGAGATAATACAAAGCATTACCTGCAACCCACGTTCATTTCCCATTAGGGCCCACAGCGAACATTCACTACGTACACTGCAAGATTCAATTTCCCCAAAGTCAACACACAATGTATAAGGTTAATGAGACAATGCACAGTCAGTGGTGAAGGCCATTAAGTGAACATATCTATAAGGAACACAGATGTCCTTCAATCACACATGTCAGATGGTGAAAACACCCAGAGACAGAGTTATAGTTCTATCTTGACAGTTTGAAAATGCTTTTGTGTCTTAGCGACATTCTCGGCAGAGTTGCTGGCTGCTTCTTAAAAAAAGCATCATCTCTCTCTCGTACACACACACACTTACGCATTTCCACACATCTGTGCAAGTCATTGTGCTGTCACAGGTGACAGCGGATAAACATTTGGATTAACCGCCTCTTCCTCTCTTTACATTCCTCCAGCTTAAGTATATTCTCCTCTCAACTTAAGGAACTCTAACGCAACCAGACACTCATCTATAAAGTCCCTGACACAGCTGTGCTTAACTGCAGAGGTCAGATTTAATCTTGTTCAAGTTGTCTGTCACACAAACAACAAAGTTTTAAGTTAATTCTATCTGTGCTAAGGTTGTGAATAGTCACACAGGGAGTGTGCAGTATGTTGGTGTACCAGCCACCATAATATCACCCGTTGGTGTTTGGACTACCATTTTGAAGCCTCTAGTTTGGTTAATGGCTGTAGCTATCTTGTTTTTATGGGGCAAGAAGTGACCATATATGAAGAAGAGGGTGGAGCTGGTAAGGATACACATGCTATCAATGACTGTGTAGACTCACAGGCCAGTCTTTAGACACTTTGCTTAACTAGAGACTGATGACACGCCCCAAGCTTTCGTTGCTGAACTGGTTGGAGACATTTACGGAGTTAAAAAAAAAACCCATTTGCATTGCAGAACCAATCCTAAGTCCTTAGGGCGGCCTTTCATATTGGGGGCGGTGACTTGCTGAAGTTTTGTGCTTGTAAACACTGTCCGACCAGCAACACGCGTACTATGGGATGGCTCAGCTACGGTCACCAGAGAAAACTCCCTCAAAGTTCGTTGAAGTTTGTCGATGTTTGTCATGTTTGCAGCGAAATACTTTCATTGGTCAAAAACACACGTACTCTTTCATTAGGACATGATTCATCTGTCCGGCCGGACAATACATTGACTTTGGAGGACATTACAGGACAAGTTACACCGGGAGACGGACTACCCAAAGTGATATGTGGGAGCTGTTGCACGCTGTAAATCCTTAATTACACCAATCTTGCGTTACTGAGCACACATTCGATAAAACGGAATTAAATAATCTAACGTTGCTGTGGGCATCCATTGTCAATGTTTCAGAAAGTTCTCTCCATGTTACAAAGTAATTTGCTGTATCTCTAGCCTGTTTCCCTACAGAGGAGAAAAGGCGGAGCGCACCATTTCCCGAAGACATCTTTTTTTCAAAAATGTAAGGCACGTTGCTTTGTTAGCAGCAATTCTTGATAACTGTGTTGCATTTTGATGTCACCAGACGATCAGTAGGGGGAGATCAATGTGTTTGTGTTCATGCAAATTGCTTCAAAAGGGGGCGTGACAATGAGAGAGGCCTATTGCAAAAAGGCGCAAAGCTTCCACATGGACTCACAGACTTGCCCATGATTTAATAGTAGTTTGGTCATGGTCCTTAACTGTTCGGGCCAACTGACTAAAAAGGGGGCGTGGCAGTGGGAGTGACCTGTGACAAAAAAGGTGCATAACTTCTGAACAGATTCATGTAACATGGCCAAACTTTGTAGAAACATAAACACACAGACACACACACTCTTTCATTGGCTAATGGCTTTCCCCGCCCCTACACTTAAGCTCCGCCCACTTCCAGCACCCATCATCTGTTTCCTGACTGTAACATTTTTTGCTGCTGGTTGCAACTATTGTGAAATTGCACGTGTTTGGTAAATAAATTACACTCAAACGTGCGTGTTGGAATTGAAGACTTTAAAACCACAACTGTACAGATTCAAACAAGAAGAACAACAATTATACCCCATGAATTTGAAAGTCTTATGGCAGCTGGAAACCATTACTGGGTTATGACACATGAACAGATAGAAAGAGGATTATTCACTTTGTGCTGTATTGCTTAAACTATGTCATCATTTGTGTATTAGTAACACACTATAAACAATCAATTTTTTTAATTTTATGGTTTTTGTCACTGCTAGTTCATTGTAATAGTTAAAAATAAACTGTGTATTTACTGTAAACAGGTGACAGGTTGGCCTATTTTGAGAAGAGACTTAAAAAACCTCAAGGTTTAAATGAAGAGACTCGAGTCAGATGAACAGCGACAACGAAACACAGCTGAATAAATTCTATTTAGTTTCGTTGCTTACAGTTTTAGCTCTTTGGGAGACTCTTTATTGTCCTAAATTGAATTTATAAGCAGCTCATAAATTAAAAATGACAATAGAATAATTTCCACTTTTGTATTGTGTTCCCCATTTCCCCTCTTGTTTGCCCATTAACTGTCAGACAAGGTATCTGTGCAACTCCCTTTATCAGCAATCTGCTCACCACCACGACGAATAAATCCCAGCTGCCTTCCAAACTACACTGCTCATGCCAGAGGTAAATATAGCATATTTCCCTCATTAGGGAGATTGCTGCTCCAGGTAGGTATGAATTTTAAAATTTGCTTCACAGGCAAATGTTAACCTGCAGTTTATGCAACAACACACCAGTGTTATCAGCAGGAAACACAAAGTTGGGTTGCTGAACAAAATTGGAACCTTCACAGCCAAATGAAACTCTGGTGCTGTGTAGATACACTTCACTGACCACAGGATGTGATGAATCAAAGTCTAAAGTGCCCCATGGCCCCCACGAATCCATCACGATGCAATGCAGACGGCGGACGCGTGGGGGGGGATGACTGGGCACGCCATCAAAGCATGCGAGAGAAGAAACTGGACTGGGATGGGTTATATTACCATGCCTCTTTCTTTATCTCTTTCTTATTATCTTTCTTACACTTCATTCCACTTAAATATAAAAGGTAACTAAAGGGCCATTGTCTCAGACTTATGTGCTAGTTTCACGCTAAATAATGTGTTATTTTTCTCAGGCAGCATTAAAAGAAGGAGTTCCTTCAAACCACAGGTGGTGTAGGTTAACTTTAAAAACTCTGCTGGGAGTCTTTGCTCTCATTTAGGAACTGTGCATTATTTAAAGGCTTAATACGTTACATTCCCACATTTCACAGTGCTATCAAAAAAGCCACAAAAAGCACAAAAAATATTTTTTTGTGCTTTTTGTGGCTTTTTTGATAGCACAGCTGAATGAAATGGAAAGAGAGAGAGAGAGAACATAACATGCAATAGAGGGTCACAAGGTGAATCAAACCTGGTTTATGCGGTCACCATAGTGTTCCTCACTGAGGGTGCACGCGCCAAAAGTGACGTCATCGCACGCGCACAAAGGCCTGCAAGCAGTCCCACCAGCAAACTCATTCAACCAGCCTATCCCAATGACTGTGTCCAGCAAAATAAAAAAATCTTATCCCTTGAATACATTTTGTTTGCATAGCCTATTTGTAAAGAAAGAAGTTTAGTTAAGTATAGAATGAGAATTTACTCCAGAGTCACTCCCGCAGATATATAATTTACCACAGATGTAAGGAAAAAGCTGTTGTGTATATAGTGTAGATGACATTCTTACCGTAATCTCGACTTGAATACTGCAGTGCGCAATGCGCTGATCATAGATGCCTCAATGAGCGCAATGGCGTCACTTCTGAGGCGGGCAGGAAACACTGCGGTGACCATAAACAAGGCTCAAGCTATCAGGGTGCCCCCAAAGGTACAGTATTTGTTTTAACAAAGAGTGCAACAACTCCCATGATCTCGTGCTACTTCACTATGTCATCAAACTCAAAATCTTTTGTTTTTGTTTTAATGGAGACAACCCTTGAATATATATTATGTGTTAATACATTGAGTTTTATATTATAAATATTGTTAGACAAACCTGCTGCTTACAGCTGAAACACTAAAAATCAAACTAAACTTATAACCCTGAACAGAGTCTGACTACATTATCTAACAGCAAAAAGTATTCCCCATTTACTTGCATATTTATCATTAACAGGTTCTGGATGGATTACTGACATAAGAGAAGAAGAGATTACAGTCCACACTGACCTGGCTGCTCATGCTCCACTTTTTAATATCTATGATAATACCAGCACACCGAAGAGACTTCCAATATTATCATACTGATCAAAACATGCCACCACCAAGCATCAGAGCTAACATCAATTCTATTTTCATTAAAAAACATCACAGTGTTTGAATATCTGCACACCTCTTTCCCTCCCTGTGTTTAATGTTGTGATGGAGAAAATCAACCGCTCCCATCACTTGCACACAGTTTCAGATTAAGATGTAGATTCCGTAACTGCAGATCTTAACTACAAGTTAAACCGGAGGAAGAAATTTCTGAATAAATCTGGATGGCCACTTTGCTGTTCCTTTCTCCCAAACCAAGGGTGACTCAGCCTTCCCTCATTTCCGCACCGAGCTGCTTTGCACGTCAAAATAGACAGTGCTGCGTGTGTGCACTCATGCATATTTCATAATTGGTTCCCTCCCCACCTCCTCCACATTCGAACCTCCTTTCCTGCAGTTTTATCTGACCATAAATATTAAATAGCAAGTAGGCATTCCTGTAAATCGACTACATTGGTGTACAAGGGAGATAAGTGGGCATTACTTCGCCTCGGTGTAGTAAATTTTGCTGGACAGCTGCAGCAACTAAAATGGTGCCTGTTCCCTTATGCATGGGAGAGAATCTGAAAGTGGAGGTGCTCTGAAAGCGACTGTGGTGAGTGTGAAAGGTGAGAAGAGCAGAGTTGGGAGGCTTTATTGGGTGAAGGTGTGCTGTCACTTCCCCCTCCTCATTTCTGATAACCAATTTAAGGCAAAAGTCGCATGAATCTTTAAAGAGGGCTCGCTCGGAAACAGAACTCTCCCATTTACTCTGGAGGAAAACTGTGTCTCCGACTGCTGTTGCACAATTTCCACAACATCATTAATATCTCATGAGAGTGTGTGCATACAGTAGGGGTTTTGTTGTACTTAAGTATGTAAGATTTATGCAGATGGACAAACTTAAGAGGGTAATTCTGGTATTTTTAAACCTGGGCCCTATTTTTACACATGTTGAAGTCTTAATGACTGAGAGGCACAAAAATCTGCTGTCCAGTAGATCACAATGAGCCCGCAATGGCTGCAGTGTAATTCTAGGAGCAACACTGTGAATAAAACATTGCAGTTCTGTGAGTTTGAACACATTAGGGATAATGTAAGTTTACAGTTTAACAAACTAATACATAAAGATACGGCCCTATTTACCACCCGGCGCAAAGGCAAGTGTCATTGCTATTTTCCAACCCACACAGTTGTCATTTTCATGCTCAGTGCCCTCGCCATCTAAATAGAAAATATGCTGACACTCATCTGTAGGCTGATGGTAGTGCTGGTCTTAAAAGGAGGTGTGGTCAGGCCCTTTTTTAGTGCGCTGCTATATTGTGGCACAAGACAGCATTTGCGCTATTTACCAACAAAAACCAAGTCTGAAGTCTAGCACAGCAAGACTTGTCATAAAAGGTTTCATAGCCTGCTTTGCTTTCCTTGTCTCCTTATGAGGTGAGCACAGGTGAGACCACCTGAAAGGCATTTCAGTGCCGTCACGCCATCTGTAGGGTCGTCAGCTAGGAACCACCCATTATTAAATTATTAAATTAGGGCCCATAAATTATTAGTAAACCTTATTTAACCAGGAAAAGTCTCATGGAGATTAAAAATCTCTTTGACAAGACATCATGGCACCTCTCTGAGCATTAATCTAATGATGCCAGAAGATGAGGATACGCTCCTCCTATGTCTGCCTCACCTCAGGGGGCTTGTTAAATGACTGATGCTCCCGTAGATGATCGGCTAGTGCGCTTTCACCTTTTCGGGCTCGTGTGACCCATTGTGTCTGCCATCTAAATAGCGATGTGACCTGTTCAAGCACACCTGGCTCCTAAAGGGGATAAGAGACGGCACACTGATTGGTTTATCCCTTGTTATGCCCAAAACACATCATGAGTAATTAAGGAGTAAATCCATCCCCTTTGCACTGTGGGCTCCCTTTGCATACAGATCATGCACCGTCCAAATAGGAAAGTGAATTTAAACACAATCCAGTTGAACTAGTGCCATGCACTTCAGACTATGCATCGTGTCCATATTTGTTTTTTTGACACTTTAATGAGGAAATGTTAGATATTTTATATCTCAATGATTCTTAAACAAAACCTGGTTTGTAAATGTTGCTGTTATCCCGTGTTATTCTGGGCAAAATAATGCAGCTGAAAAAGTGCAGTGATTCAAGTGACACAATAAGATTATGTAAAAAACTGAAAAATGTACAAGATTATGACAAAATAAGATTATATAAACTAAGGCAGACAACATCTGTTAAGGGCTTAGCTCTGCTGCTAACGCTAGCACTTTGTGTTACTTGCTCCTCTCTTCAACTTTACTGTAGAGTTTGTGTTGCCGCAAGTGGATTTTATGGTATAATTGCACTGATGTGTCACAGTGTGACATGTGTGCTTGAGGAAAACCAGGGTCTTATCTGTACAGTAGTCTTTTAGTGGTTCTCTGAGAGCCATTGATTAGCCTTTACACTCCTGAAAAGGAGAAAACTTCATCCACTGACGTATGCTGAAAGCACTGAAAAAATCTTTATGAAGCACAACACTCAATTTTTTGCCGCCAGGTACCAAACAAGGCGAGGAGTCATCAGCACAATAAGCAAAACATAAACACACATCTCAGGCACCCGCGTAGAAAATCAGGCGTTATTTTAAAAAACATTGCCAGTATCACAGGCGCTGGGGCATAAAACACAAGTCGACATACGCACAAACAAATTCTGCATGAATTATTGATGGATTTTGGAAGCTGGTTTCCTTTTATCACCTTCAGAGCTTCCTGTCATTGAACCTTGACTGTGGCAACATGTGCGAGGAGGGAAAACATCCAGTGTAAGGACACATACAGGAGCTACTTTCTTCATGGGAACATCAAGAAAAGAAATAAAGTTCATGTTCTGCTTGTGTTGACATTTGCAAAAGCTGTCTCTTGTATTCTGTTTTGTGTAAGAGCTTGCATGCAGTTTTGTTGTAATCCAGTGGATATGCAAGACATTCTTTTGGATCATTACCTGCATATTACAGTGTTCCTATAGTCGGGGGGGGGGGGGGGGGGGGGGGGGGGGGGGGGGGGGGGGGGGGGGGGGGGGGGGGGGGGGGGGGGGGGGGGGG
>JAQLOL010000010.1:8350377-8361494 GCA_029783665.1 Naso thynnoides
TGTATATTCAATACATTATTTTGGATCATTACCTGCATATTACATTGTTCCTATAGTCCCCCCCCACAAAAAAAAAAAAAAAAAAAACCCAAAAAACAGCAGAGCTTTTGCCTACAAAAGCTTTTGCCCTGTATGATTCTGCATAGCTTTTATTAGCCAGTGAGTATAATGGGTGGCCTGTACATGAAAAGCGCAGATAATCACACAAAGAGAAAAGCCCTGGTTGAGGCCTTCTTCTACAGAGAGCTCATGTCACACGACGGGATTACAATACCACCTCTGGGGAGCTTCTTAGCGGGGCAAAAGTACACACAGCCCTCACATACTGACTGCGACATGCACGTTCATAGGCTCATGATGACAAAAGGCCCACTTACAAGTACACACGCAAATGCAGCAACACTGCGAGAATAAAGACGTTCATACGTGCCCTCTCTCCTTCCATTCTCTCCGGTGTGATCTGCCTGCTTTTGTTTGGCAAAGAAGAAAGACGCGTCTCACTCTGCTCTCACTCTGAATCATTATCCTCCTGTCTTACCCATCAGTCCATCTCATTTTTCAGTCAGACCCGTATGTCTGTCTCTCAGCGGGCGTCACACAGTGCTATCCATTCTTCCTCGCAGAGAATATCAGCATGTGGAGCCGAGCTCATCTCTCAGAGCCAGATGGATGTCTCTCTAACTGCCACTCTCCTCTGCTTCGTCTGCTCTGCTCAAGGTTAAACACAAAAAAGGGCAGCGGGTATTAGCATGGTTTAAAATACAAGGCACTCACACAAACACCTTTCATTTTCCTATTATCCCGCTCCCCACGTGCATCACCACCTTCATAACATCATGGCCACTAACACATATCCATTCTTAGGTGGGAAATGAGAGAAAAATGCTGTCCTCAACCTTCAGGCTGACCTCCAGTTTTAATTTATGTTGAAAAGCATTCACATACACCGGCGCTCGATGCACAAACAAAACAAGCACGTGCACATGTAGAGACCCACGCACGCACACACACACACACACACACACACACACACAGACAGACAGTCTTTAGGACAGTAGCCCAAGAGACTGACCTGCCTGTGCCAGTTCTGGCCATCCAACCATTAAATCTGGCATTCATGAATGGAAATGTATTCAGCTTTCGACCAGAATTTATTCCAAAGCAAATTTGATAAGGGTCATTCACATGTTGATTCACATGTTGACAGCCAGGTTTTTACAAGCCACGTCACAGTTGTTTTCTATCCATCAACAGTCTAAATATAAACAGCGGGGAGCTCACACTGAAAAAAGATTGCATTTTTGCTTCTGTGCAAAAAAACAGCAAGCTTCCAATCAAAGGGTTTGTGTGAATGCTGGCTGGTGTGTTTGACTTAGTGTTTACGCTTGAATGAGTGCACACGTGTAGGTGTGTGGAGGTTGTTGTGTCTCCGTTGGCAGGTTGGAGTGATGGATGTCTTGAGTGTAAAAGCTCCGCACCTGAATTTGTCAGGAACTCCTGGAGGCACGGTCGAGAAAATCCGACAATAACACAACGGCGTTTGTTTTTGAATCTCCTGATAGCTACTGCAATGCTCGTTTCTCTACATCACACTGGGGGAAAACACATTGCTTAAGTGAAAAGACAGGCAGCACATGCGTGAGTCTGCTTGTCTGTGTGCAGGGAGCTGCAAAAACAAAATGCCAGGCCGGCTGCCCATTTCAACACCATCCACAGACAGCTCTGTCTCAATCCACCAACTCTCCGTTCGAGAGCTGCCGACTAATATTTCATACCAACAGAAGAAAAGAGGAAACAACCAGTGCTGGGGATCTTTGCATTGTCACAGCCGATATATCACAAACTGGTGTGTCTGAAGGGGAGAGAATGGACTGAAGCGGTCAGAGAAGAACAGGGTATTGACCTGCATTTGAAGACGTGTTGCGGACCCTTAATCCACAAAAAGGATCTTGTCAGCAGGGTGATGTGATGCCAGTAGCCTGCTGGGCAGGCTGTGGAGATGGCCAAGCCCTGGAAGGCAGTCTGGCTGGTGGGACAGTATGGCGAGAGAAACTACCATCTGCTGGGGAGAGATGTGTGTTTTCACACACACAGCCCCCTTTGGCAACAGCAGTTCAAGAGGGCTTCTCAAGGACTGGAGACGAGGGCGAATGAGCAGAGAAAGGCACCGATGAGGCCATGAGGTGAAAACACGCACAATTAACGTAGTGTGTATCAATTGGTGTCTGCTCATGAATACCAGCACTTTCTGTGCACACGCATGCACGGACAGATGACTGGCATTTCCTCCTAAGTGCTTATAATTTCAAACAAGTCAGCCACAACTTCTCATGGCTGCTAAAACATTGCGTTAGCAACTGGCAGAGATTTTTGGGGGGCTTTTGTGCCTTTATTTTACATAGGACAGCTGAAGAGTGGACAGGAAACTGGGAAGAGAGAAACAGAGAGGGAATGACACGCAGAAAAGGGCCACGGGGGGAATCGAACCCAGGGCACTGCGGCGAGGACACAGCCTCTGTACACTAGACGCCTGCTTTACCAACTGAGTTACCAGGGCGCGAGAATTTTTGCATACTTGGTTTTGAACTATTAAAACTATTTTGTGCCTACAGTCGAGATATTCTGAAAATTAAAACATCAGGCATAAGAATTTATGTGAAAATATACAACTGTGCACCAGCGAAAAACTCTTTCATTCCTGCACGCACACACACAAACACACAGAAGAGCAACCAAAGGTCTGCCTGCGCTCTCGCCTCGAGCCTTGCTTATCCTCTTTCACTTTCATTTTCTCCTCACTTCAAAGCACGTCAGTGAAAAGTTGCCAGTGGAGCAGCCGTGCTGTATGTTTTGTCAAGCACAATTAAAAGAAATACAATTTTGAAGTGCGAATATGACAGTAATTTTCATTTAAAATCTAGAGAAGTGGAAACATGCGAGATTCACAAGGAATACAAAGCACTATGTCTTATCTTAATTCCTGCATGATTACGCTGTAATTTATTCACACTGGAACAGCAGGAGGGAGGAGATACAGCGCATCGATTTAAGCACCATGACCCTCATGTATACAGTGCATTATATACGTAGAGTCATGGCTGTTATTTCAAAGCATTTAATGTTTGATTCAAAAGAAATTTAAAGAAGAAAGATTTAAATCTATTCTGCACAACACAATCTCATCCTACGCACTCAGCCTCCATTTGTGCTCTCACTTAGAGGATTTGTCATTTAAAGGGCCATCTTAAACCATTAAATTAGGAGTGACAGTGGACTATAAAACACTCTTTAAACTCAGAGAGCATGTTTTCATTGTGTAGTAAGTCAATTACAATAATCATCCATGCCAATATTTTGGCTCATCTGAGTTTACCACAGATAAATCACTTTGACTGTGTAGCGTTGGTGATTTGTTCATTTTCAGCAAAGGGGACGACCCCTCAATCCGACTCTAACGTCCCAGTTAAAACGGACTGTACTCCAGTCTCCCCTAAACATTTTGTTATAGAGGTGGCTTAGTGTGGGGGTGTATTTTTAGCAGCACTGACACAACTAAGCGATCATAGAAAAAAGGGATTAAGCCTCATTTCCACTGAGTGATACAGACCAGTTTGGTACAGTACAGTACTCTTTGGAATCTCACCTGCACAAAAAAGCATTTCGTAAAGTGTTAAAGATCCAGTTGTTGCCAAAGTAAATGTTTTCATGAATGCCATCATGCAAAAAAGGCAGGAGCAGACAAATTATGGTTGATATTCAGGTGTACAATATGTATGTGACAAGCAAATCCTCATAAAACCTCTTCAAGTTGTCATATTGGCATTTAAGGGGGGCTGATTAATTCATGGCGTAACTCGAGCACTGAACAACATTCCACCTTAAAAGATGCATCTGAGCGGCTCAGTGAATGAAATGATCTTTTTTTCTACCAGTAATGATAAACTTCTGGCAAAGAATCAATGTGAAAAGGAAGCAAAGCATCCTTTTCGTTTTTGTCTCAGGTTTCAAAATGCTACAAAAACATTACGGCCGGCGTTTCATCTCCACGCAGATCATTGGTTCATCAGTTAACGTTCTCCCCGGGGGGACAGCGCAAGGAGCCGCGCGGGCTGCAGTGAGCAGACCAGCAGGACTTGTCTGTGACCTGTGGCTCCCCGCAAGTCCGAAAATCTTTTGACGGATTTACAACAAGCGTTATTTGGATAAACTGACTACATATTTTAAATCTACATGGTAACACTCTCACCTAAAAACACAGAACACTTACTGAAGTGATACATTAACAGTTCTACAGCAAACAGCTTTTTAGCTGCTTGCAGTCAACGGACTGCAGTATGTGTAGCTCCGCCTTCTCGGGAACCTTTTGGGACCGATTGGTACCCCAACGAAAAAGTGACTAAAAGAGGTAAGGCACGGTACGGTTATTTGGAATTTTTTTTGAAAGAAGAAACACAAAAAAATTGTGTACTGTAACTAAACTGTACCGCTCAGTGGAAACAGGGCTTCAGAGGAACCTTACATGGGTTTCTATGATCCTCTCGCCATATCATGACTACGTGTTGCTACTTGTCACTTTGACCACGAAGGTGACACTATACTAGTATTTAGACATACGATTATTTATATATTTAAGAGGCAAGAAGAGACAGACAGAAGGGAGGCACTGAGAGAAAAAGGCATAAATAAAAATCAATCTGCTGCTTCAGCACCACGGACACCGCCATGGATTTATCAATGCTCAGCACAGTTGGGCTGCTGATATTTCAGAGCCACGATCGGGGTCATAGATTTTGACATGCACAAAGCTCAGTCAGATAAAGGATCAATGAGTCAGGCGGACTAGATTAACATATTTAACCAAACAAGCCCTCAGCCCCCACCCTCTCTCTGCTACCAGGGGATGAAGAGAGATTGATGGGTAATCAGTGGGATGCATTTTGACCATTATGCTAATAAGGGGAGCCGCCTTCATCCCTCCTCAAATTGTCTACTGACTGTTTATGTCAGCCATTAGGTAATAAGACACTGCAAAACAAAAAAAAAAGTAAAAGACTTGTGAGGGACATCATCAGTCCAATAAAAAGGAATCTTAGTACTAACCGTAGAATATCTTATTTAGTACATATCTTGGTCATGACTTATAAAAAATGTTTGTTCGTTGGCTAGATTCACTTCCTATAAACAGAAATTTTGGAGAATGTAGCAAAAAAACAAAACAAAACAAAACATAAATTCTGTCATGCAGCTTTTCAAATATTAGTCCGGTCATGGCTCATAAACCTCTCCACTCTCTCGACACTCTCTTTTTAGGTTGAGCTTAGACCGAAATAACAGAATATGGGAAGAAGTTGAAATAAAACAAGAAGAACATCACTTTGTTTTTAAACACAAACATCTATTGGCGTTTTGGAGACGGAGATTTTGCTGCTGAGAGTGAAAATTTGGCACATCCCAACCATCCCAACCATCCCACCCAACCCCCTTAATATGGAAAGATGCTGAAGCTTGTTTTAATGCTGCATGACACTTGCAAACAGTCGCAAGTGATCAGTTATGAAAGCATCGGCAAACAATGGAGGCAAGGTATGCTTTTTTAAAAGTGGTTTACAGAGCAGAACACATTTAATTTGAAGACAATACATGCCAATATGTAAATAAGTCCATGAGTATGACGATGTCGAACATGTAGTGATGTGTCTCAATTATGTGACTCCATTTTTAAAGGCTGCTGCACTGCTTAATGTGCAGCAAGTTAGTAAGAAACTGATCAGATCCATGATAACTTTCTATAAAAAGTGTTGTCTACTACAGCACAGTTACACCTCCCACCCGCGTCATCTGGTGCATGTTGATCCTTAAATTGCATTTGCGTCAGTGAGAACTCATTAGACTCTGGAGAGTGATGCTGATGCGGCGCTGAGATGTGTGATAACGAGCTCAAGTCTGTCAGAGAATTAAATTTACACACACATAGAAAAAAAAAAACAAAACTGTCATCCTTTTGGCTTTTTTAGCAGCCATCGCATCTACAGCGTTTGGTCCAAATTCACTTTGACACCAGTGATGTTTTTTTTGGACTTCAGAGTCTTTTCCATCAAACGCTGATGTCAGTTAAGTTTATCCATCTTTCTAACTGGCTTAACTTTAACAATCAGAATCTGTCAAGGTCCAAAATAAACTGATGTGTCATTTGAGTATGTTGATCCAAAATTTGCACTGAGAGACTCGGGACAGAATTGTTTTTGTTGTTGTTGTTGATTAGGCGTCACTTATACCCTTTTATTCTTTTCTCGAAATCACTAAAAACTATTGATCCCACGGATACAGTGGTTTATTTTGTTTTTTTATTGATCTTTAAATTATTTTTCACATACTGATTAATTACGTCATTACAGCATTTCCACATCGTGTTGTAGATTGCCCTTATTTCTTTGGTTTAGATTGTTTTCACTTGTTTTCATCCTAAAGTTACACTTCAACATGTTTGACTTGATTTACTCATGACAGAGTTTCTTATCAGTTAATCTGCTCAGACCCTTCCCCCGTGTGATTCCCCTTTATTCAGACATCTACCGTAAAATACCGAGAGGCACAGACCTAATGATGGCTTTAGGTTGTAGGAGTATAAACTCAGAGTGCCTTTATTAGTGGATTTATATTCTAGTTTTACTTCTTATCCTGCTTTCGATCATATTCAGGATATGGCATTTACATTAAACATGTAAAACCTGGTTATGCATTTCCCTCTATACATGCTTATTATAATATCGAGGCTCCTTAACATCTGCCTATAGGTGTTTTGGTTTCTCACCATCTCATTCACTGTGAGAGCGTTCAAAAACCTCGCTCAGGTGTTTACATGCCAAATGAATCCGACTTTCTATTTTACAAGTCGAGGCAGTACAGTCAGGTGTCAGGAAATCAGGTGAAGGTGTTTTTTTAAGATACTCAGCTCTACTGGTCGGTGTTTATCTCAAAGACTCAACAGTTACATGATTAGGATGACAAGGAACCAGCACGCTGTCTTTGGCTTCCAAATCTGTCCTGTTCAACTCTGAACAAGTACCCACAATGCCCCGCAGCCTGAATGTGACACTCCACTATTTTTGTATTCAAACGCCATTTATATCTAAGCAATGTGATGATTTTATTTGTTATGATATTTTACCAAGATCCCGTCTAAGAACCACTGTCATTTCCGGACATGTGACATGCCAATGAGAGCTTGATATTTATTGCAGCGACTGGGCCGCGTTGAGTGCGCTCTGACTTATTTGCTGCCATGGGACGCCTGACACCTTCTCTTTGATGTAAGCTTTCCTGATTCTTAAGTCCTCAACAATATGGGCACTTTCACACTATGGGGAAGGGGTTGATCTGTCAGGGGGGCCCATCAGAAATGATTTGTTGATGATTTGATTTTCATCCCTGGAAGCACATGACTGCTTAAATAAATGCCTCCAAACAGGCTGAGCACCGAGGTGACCTGGTGATGGAGCTGTGGCATAATCTGCCAGATGAAAGCAGAAAAAACTCTGCGAAGAACCTTCTGTTAGACTCTGATTTAAATGTGTCCCATTAGTGCGTATGTGATGTTCACTGGAAAGTTAAACTTCATATTTGGATCATGAATGCCGTTCTGTTTGTTGAGCTTCTTCCACTAATTATTGTGTCTTTTCATTCACCTGGAAGAGGCTCCATCAGATTCGAGCGTCAGGATCCTTTGCTACGTTACTGATAAAAGCCTCGTCACACACCAACCTTAATCCCCAAGCAAAGTAATGGCAGCCGCTTTAAAAGTATGAAAGTCGATTTCCTCATGCATCATGTTGCATCCGTGCAGGTCTTACATCAAAACAGCTTTTCTTTACAGATGGTAAAATTACCTGTTTTGAGCATTAACCTTCAAACCAGCTTTTTTTGGATTTTTGTGGCTCTATTACGTGCCTACTGTGTATCCACACTGATAGAGAACTGTCAGTATAAACGGCACGCAAAAAGTGGAACTTTGTAAACAGACTTTTCTTCTTGTAAAGCGTCACAGTAAGAACAGATGCTTTTATGCCTCCTGTGCTAATCAGGTGAAATGACAGCTAAGAAAAAATCATTTCCCTGATAACTGGCCAAACAGGAGGTGATGGTTCCGCCCAAATTTATTTTAACTACTCTTTGAATCTTTATTTGAATGGCTTCACTCTTTTTTTGCATCTTTAAAGAAACATTGAGCAAATGGATTGCAATATGGTTGAGGAGAAAATAAATCCACCTGCCAATTTATACCACCTGGTACCTCCTTTTAGTATTTTCAAACCAAATAAGAAATTAATCATCTTATCAATAGACTGATATAAATGACGAAGCAGTAAAGTAAAAAAATAAAATAAAATAAATAAATGATGAAATATAAATTACTCTAAATCTCTACTATGAAATAACATTTCAGATTAATGTACTGAGTTGTAATTTCTAAAAAAATTTGCTTTGTGTTATTTGATACGGTAGAATCATTGAACGTTTTTATTATGCAGTTACCGTATACTGAACGACTGGGGCCCCATATAGCCATATATCCTTCTCACCTCGCACCACAATGGTGGTGGACTTCTTGGCCGGGTTTCCCACGTTGTTGCTGGCCACACAGCTGTACACCCCCGCCTCGTCTGAGGTGATGGCTGGAAGGGTGAGTGTGCCTCCCTTCACCACGCTCCTCTGTGGCAGGCTGTCATTGCTGCTAACCCAGGTGAGAGTAGGGGGCGGCTCTCCACCTGTAGTGATGCACACCAAGGATACCGTCTGGCCAGGATTCACCACGATAGGATCCTCAACCAGGAGCTTGATGGATGGGGAGGCTGTGGATGGAGAGCATGTCAGGTCTTAAAAAAGATTGTTCGAATGTATACTGTACGTGCGATACTGTGCACAACTTTATGTCTGTTCTAAATTTAATCAAGGGAGAGCTCAACTTTTTGTCTTTTTGTTATTTGCCTCCCTCCCAATTCCTGACATGGAGATAGATACCATTCTTTTGACTGTGCACGCAACAACAAGGAAGGGACTTAGCTTTGAGCTTATCTCAAATACAGTTAGTCAATGGGAAGTGCTAGCCTGCCTTTGCCTAAAGTTATCAGATTAACTTTTTATTAACTCTAAACAGTCCTGTTGCTTGTTGTGACATGTTTATTTACCATGTTATGTTATTTTTAGACTCAGATTAGCTTTTTATGCAACTTTAGAATCATGTACTGGATGCATGCGGGCCAGTAAAAAGTAGAAGAAGAAGTAGAAGACATACATAAAGTACTACATTCAGTGCTAATCTGAGTCTTAAAAAAACAAAACTCTGTAAACAAACAAGTCAGCTAAGCTGATTAGCGGTAAGAGAGCTCTACCTGTTTCTTTCTTGTTACTGCACAGACAGTCAAAGAACAAAGAACAGTATATATCCTCTTGTCTGAAACTCGGGAAGGAAGCAAAAAAAAAAAGCAAAAAAAAAGTTGGCGAATCCATGTCAGGCAACTTAAGTGATTAATGAGGAAACATTTTGGGTATTTTCTGCTTATAAAATGATGATGCAGAATCAGTAGTTTTACAAGTACCTGTCTTATTGGTGAGTCTGAAGATAACACTGCGGTCAGGTATCCCACACACATTTCTGACAGAGGCGATGCAGCTGTAGTTAGCGTAGTCCTGGGGACGCAGGTTCTTCAGCTTCAAAATCTTTGTTTCCCCCTGCAGCTCAGACCAAACCAACACTGGTATGCAAATGTGTGCAAAAACATCATCATAATCAAGCAAAAGAAATGCAGAGAACTAGGTACTAGGCAGGAGAAGACAAAGGCCAACAGCTCCAAAGAAAGGTCAAAAAGATGAATATGTATACAGTTTTAATGAAGCCCAAAACGAAGAGAGAAGGTAGCTTGGTTCATAAATTCTACTGAAAAATCTTCATGAAAATAACGCTGGTATTTTCAAGGAAATTAATGTGTCAGCTTGCTCAATACCAACGAGTGGATACTCCCTAGTCAATGGCCCTGCAGTATTTTCACCACTCAGCCACAGGCATATGGATGGGCTCAGTAGGAGATCCCTCCACAGAAAAAGGCTATCTCACTGAGAATGTGTGTTTGATTCCAGCCGGCTCCATCAACCACGAGCCCCGCCCAGAGGGCTTCGATGAGGATGTGAACCTTTGATCTGCCTGACTCCAATGTGAGGCTGCTGGGTTGGAGAGGGCGGCGGCAGATTAAAACATGAGTCAGCCACACGCTGCGGCAGTCCACACAACATGACAATCCCTCATGTCTATCAAACCCTTTCATATCAAAAGAGGCTCGTGGATAACTTAATTGTATTACATTAGCCACGGACCCCACACTCCACTTCCTTTCTCTCCCTCTGTCACATCCTCTGGTTTTGGAGCGGATATCGGGAGATGAGGTCAGCGGTATTCAGAGTGCAAGCTTTACTCGCAGCAGGGGAGGGCAGATTGGAAGGAAAATCTATTTAGAAAATGCAAGGGGCAAAGAAAGGAATGGAAAGGACAAACACATTAAAACAAATTGCACTGGGGGATTGATGGCCACATTGATGGGAAGATTGAAAGCTAAAGTACACAGAGGTTTCAGGAATGGAACTTAACCGTTGTCGATAAAGGGCAAAGAAAATTTGGAGCGTATTGTCACTGTCAGGCTGAAAATAGTATTCTTTAAGTTGTTTTTTCCTTTGATTTTTTGGAGGGCTTGACTGAAAAGTCTTTTTTGGGGCAAATGCCAATACTGATATTAATGAGCAAAAAAAATTCTGATATACAATATATCTGTTGATAATGTCGTATTTCAGAATTTTCTGGATTTTCTTATATTTTAACAAATTTTATTCCAAACACAGTGCACTGAACAGTCGTGCTGAAGTACTCAAGATTGGTCTCGGTCACGAGATGACTTTTTGAAGGTCTTGGTCTCGTCTCGGAATAGAAGGCATTTTGACTCGGTCTCGTCTCTGTCTCAGACATAGCGGACTTAGAATTTTTGATTGAGACCATTGCTGTGCATCTCTCTGTCTGTCTATCACACAGCTCTCTCTGTCTGTCACACAGCTCTCTCTCTCTCACTATTTCT
>JAQLOL010000010.1:8374254-8389077 GCA_029783665.1 Naso thynnoides
TTTCTAATGTTTTGGAAATTCCAAACACACTGATGTAGCTGCCCTAACATCAACATGAAAAATGAAACTTAAGTGCACTCTTGCACTTTAACTGGACTCACTTGAACTGTACACATTGAAACTGAAAGCATTAAAAGGCAGTTCATAAGTGTTCATTTGTGTAACTGAACTGTAGGGGTGAGTTTTAACAAGGACTTCCTGACATGATGAGCATCACAATACTTCGGCAGTGACATCACGAAAATAAATATTACGATATTTTGCCATTTTAATTTTTTAGCATAGTCATGAAAAAAAAAATACTTGTAATACTTGCCAAAGCAAAGCAACAAAAAGGCAGATAAGAAAAAAATTCTAAACAGGATAATCACATTAGCATATGCAAAACAAACACACTGTAGTAAGTTTTAAGCTCCTGATGGGGAGAAAAACAGAGGCGAGGAATGAGGTTGACTCCACTACTCTGATTAAGGGCTCCCTCCAAACAGCAAGTCCTTGAAAGAGTAATGGGCAGTCGTGAACTGGCTTTACCTCCATTAAGCAAACCAGCAAACATTTACATAATGTACACATAATGTGCTGATTCATTCTGTCCTGATTCAAACAAGGCTCAGATAACTCACTGTGGCTGTATCACACCATTCATCACACCAGGTCATTTACATCCAAAAGCACTTAAGGGCCGCTGCACATACGTCTTTGTCTACATACATTATGGGATCTTTTCAGAAGATTGTATAATACATCATCTCTTATCACAGGATCACATCATCCTTAGACGCCAAGATGGCGTTCGTTTGTCTCCATGGCACAGGACTCCGCTTTCTGCCCCAAAATTGATGATGCAAATGGCATGTGAGGTTTTGCATTGCTTGAACTGAATTTTAAAGAGCATGCAATAAGCTCCAAATGGAAAATATTTGATTTATTACATATGTCACTCTTTTTTTTGTTTTTTAAACCTTCCTATGGCTAATTAATTACTATATTTTTCTCAGCTCCTGTTTTAAACAGTTAGGCTCCAATCATAGCTTTGCAACAGTGACTACGGATGGTAGATGGTAGATTTTGGTAGATTTTCTCAACATGCAGAGAAACTAAAACAAGAGTTTTGAGGAGGGCATTTGTTTTAGCATTTCCAAAGCCAAAAACACACGGAAGAAATGTGAGGAAAGCATCAAACAAAAGCCAAAATGTTAGCCTGCTCAGCTAACTAGCTGATTAGCTACCTAGCTGGCTAGCTAGTCAGAGACAAGCAGCACTATAATTTAAAATTCAACAAAGTTATATGACATAAAAACGTGAAAATGGTCAAAATGACCGTAATGGCCCTTCTGGTGTTAACAAGCATACAAGTTAATACTAAGACTATAGAACCAGCACCTGCTTCACCCAAATGAACCCACTGATCAATTGGCTCCCCGAGATCAACATCCCACACACGGCACTCCATGAAAGAGTGCAAATACCAGTTATGAGGATGCAGGAGTTATTCCGAAATTCGTAAGCCTTATTCCAAACTTAATTTTTCTCGTGTTCTTTGTCTCTGTGAGTCACTGTCACTTCTCCCAGCCCCCCTGCCTCCTCTTGCTCAACACACACATTTACTCAGGCACCTTGCAGCAGGGTGACATGAAGTGGACATCTGATGAGATAGGAAGGGCGAGTTATACTGACCGACTGGATAAAGCAAAGCCAGTATGGCCTCTAAACAAACACCATCAGCTGCTGTTTGGTCTCTGAGCTCCTCCATGAACTCCATCAATGGAAGGCAAACATGAAGCAGACACACTTCCCCAAGTCGGCCTTTACACCACATGCTGCTGCACAGCGTTGCACAGATGAGCAGGCATATGCCAAGAAAAGTTAAGCCTTTGACATGTGTGTGTGAGTCAGGACCTCACCGGTGGAGAGTGTGTTCATGCATAAGCATGTGCTTGAACCCAGTGGACAGCCTCTATTTTTGTTTCCTCCCGCACGCCTGAGCACGCAAAGAAATGAACACGCACGCTCACACATCTTGAATCTAGATGAACGCTGCCATTGCCAAAAAATGATTCAAGCTCAGACTCTTGCCCATGTGCAGACAAACACACAAACACACAATATCCTCATTAAAATTCTTTGGCATCTGCACCAGCAGTGTGGAGAAAGGGCTGTGTAAGTCCTCCCAGAGATAACACTGAGAAAGCAGACTATTGTCTTTTTCTAATCCTTCTTTTGAAGGAATGTAGTGAGAAATATCAGGAAAGAGTGACGATGTGTGTGAGTGCGTCAGTAAGATGATATCTACAGTCCAGTGAGTTGTTTCTCACAATATATGCACCACCTGAATCTTACTATTCACAGCTACAGACAAGCTGCCACTGGCTGACTGGGCAGACAACATTAATATCTTCTGCCCAACATTAGCATATGGACAAACAGAACAAAGTGTTTTTTTCTTTTCCACAAACTCTGACAAACTTGGCTGCACGTTCTTTCTTCTCTGCTCTGCATTTCTGTGTTCTCAATTTATTCATTTTTGCCGAGCTCGTTCTCAGCATTTTAAAGTGAGTTTTAAAGTGGTCTTTTATCACAGTACAGTAAATGCTGACCTGGACTGAGCAGCTTTAAGGCGCAGCAAATTGTTTTCCATTTGTCCATCAGCTGAAATCATTCTGTTTCACTCTCTCAGCTCTGACTTGACAACCTGCATACTGGGCTCTGATAATTCACTTGAAGGTCGTATTATTTATCAGCGGGACAAGGATTCTTTTATTGTTTTGATTGTCTCTTGCTCTGTGCTCGCTTTCTCATCTTTTCACCATCTTTTGGAAACTGCTTCTTTCAAATTTCGTTTCCAACCCCACCTTGTGTTTGTACTTCAGTGCTCAGTCACTTGCTGACTTCACAATTTGCTAGCGAGCTAACTCCTCTGTGTGGATTTTTCTAACAAGTTGTCTGCATTTCTGTAAATACCATGCACATTTCTAAACATCAGATTGTTAAATTATCCTTACTTTACAGATGTAACAAGAGGTATGAGTCATTAAACTATATTTTTTATGTAAATTGTTTGCTATTTATTTGGTGAATGACATCAGGTAGAAAACATCAAATAATTAGAGCAGATAATTTAATCACTGAACACTATATAAATAGTAATTTTCGACAGCAAGTTTAGTGCAGCGGGTGTGATAAAAAAATTTGGTAACGCAGATCTGTTGTGGCCAGGGGCGTGTCTAGGGAGTGGCCAGGGGTAGCAAGATCCACCCTGTGATCTGATTGGCCACCCAGGTTTATTGGTTATCTGCCCTGTCAGAGGCGGACCTGTTTGATAGGACTGACAAGCAGAGGTGCAATTTAATCTTAAACTTAAGAGGCAGTAAAAGCACATTATACGTAAAACATTTTAACTATTTGTAATTTATTATTGTGTTGTCCTTTTTTGTCTTGTCTTGTCAGCTTGGCTTCTGAAGTTTTACTCTGTTAGCACATTTATCTTTTAAATTGAACTTTGAACACTAATGTGAGTAAATGTAAGTAGACATGAGTGGTGGCGAAAAAAAAGGTAAATTGATACCATTTTGATGCATGCATGTGCATGCCCACCAGGGTTATTCAGTTTAAACGGTTTTCAGTTTAACCGCAGAACCAATCACTACCTGTTGAGGACTAATTAGGGGACGTTTATTTATTTATGTATTTATTCCAACAGCATGTTGAATTAGAGACGTTATTTTCTGTTAAGGCCTCTACACGTGATCAGCAGTAAAACCGCTTTTTGCTGGCTGTCCCGTTGTTTTTCCATGGAGAGGGTGACACCGCCTGACTAAGCAACATCGCTACATTTGGCCATGTGCACCACTCAGATTTGCCCCGTGACCACTGCGCTCAGAGTTAAAATTATTTGAAGTTTGATCAAGTTTGCTGCTGATCTTTCAAAGCGCAACCAACGAGATATCAGCTGTGTGTGACCAGAGGCGATCTGGAAGCGACACATAAATGCAGAGGAGGAAGCGAAAGACGGTAGCGCACAAACTCGTTACCGCCATTTTTTTTCGCCGCTTAGCGCCAATTAGCGTGGCAAGTGCAAGAGCCTCTTAGGAGATAAACTTAAATGCATAGCGAACAAACTCTTTTTCCTCCTCTCCCTTTTCTTCTACTTTCCAGGGTGAAAGTCGGCATGCTGTTACCTAGCAACAGTGACTGGCTCCAAGCCTCCGCTGTGCCTGCCCTCTGCACCTTACCTGGTCATGAGCGAAGTGCAAAGTTCTTATCATGTGAAGGCCGCAGATGCACACATTCAATGCAATTCTATTTATAGAACTCTGTTTATAGATATGACATCATGGACAATTAAACGTTTAAACGAGGTAAATAATGTGCGTTTAAACATGTACAGAAAAAAGGCAAAACGCACATACCTGATGCCCACACATGTTGGTAGGGCATTTGAAATATTGCCTAATCCTTAATGCCACCCTTGCATAAGTCAGTGCCCCTTTTGGGCCACCCCAGTTAAAAAAAAGCCTGGACACGTCTCTGCTTGTAGCAGATCAAAGACAGGATTTATGCAGGTAACACATACCTGCATATAACGTGGTTTTAGCGCTGCTCCTGAGGACCCCCTGGTGGCCATCGGGGCCCAAAGCAGCCACTTAGTCAGGCCCTGCTCTGTCTTCGCGCCAAATCTCTTTCGCGTATACTCTGGTGGCGATGGCCAGTGAACTGTAAGCCTGCAATAAGCTGCCCCTGCAGGACTCTTAAGTCCTCCTCAATCATTCACTCAAAGAAACATCTGGTGCTGAAGCAAAATTAATGCAGCTGAAATAAAATGAAAACACCAAAAAAGACCCCCCGTAGGAAAAAGAAGTGAGCATCTTAAGCTCCAAATCGATCAGTGAAGGAGTTGGGCGAGGTTCTAAATTAACTTTGCAGAGGACCTTCCCCACAGACCGAACTGCCCACAAACACAACTGAAGTGTCAGCAGGTATAAAATGTGCTTAGATCGACTTCTGAGCTTTGTAAATACGTTAGCTTTGAGCTGGCTACTGTATATAGCTAATATCAGCTCCTCTGGGCTTCTGAGGTCAGTTATTATCATTAATTATCCCTCTCTGTTTTCATCTGCTGCTCACAGTGAACTCTGCTGAAAACTTTTAATGTCTGTCTGTCTGTGTGCCTGCCTGTCTGTCTGTCTGTCTGTCTGTCTTCTTCAAGGCTTCTTTCATTTCCCTCATTTAATTACCTTTAAAATGAGTCGAGCAGGCAGCATCAGGCTTTATGAAGAAAAGGGGAACTCTGCAAGGACACTTTGATCTAATAACAGTGCACATATAAATAAGATCTAAGTTTTTATTTTGAAAATTGAAAACAGGACCCTTTATTCCAAGGAGAAGAAGCAAATAAAAGGTCTCAAAATAAAACCAAGGAAGAAACTGTAGAACCATCATTCAGGCTTTAAGCCTCTTAATGTAAAACATGTTGGTGCCTTGTATCTAAGTATCTTCCTTTTACAGTAATGGAGCCATACACCAAATTACAGTCTAATGTGTTTTTCTTTTCTTTTGTAAGCAGAAGTACATGAGACACAAACATAATGCAAGGTATTGTTGGGAGGTCCAGCTGCAAAACAGTGATTTTAATGCTAATTAAAAAAACGTGGCTGCAAACCGCTAAAAATAGCACGTACTGCAGAGGCCCATCAATTAAATTCACCCCCAGGGGACAGCTATAACATTGCTCAGGAGGAATGATGTACTTGTGCTGCATGCGCAACACGGCAAAATGCTGGTTAATGAAGTACACACATATTGTGTTACAAGGCAAGATGCAAGCACAAATAAAATTTATTATTATTATTAAAAAAAACAATTTTAAACCCTACAGTGAGAAAACGTTCCCTTAATATTATTAATTTAACTTTTTTCCCCACATGTCACTGCCTCCCCTTCGCTTATGTATTTGCGTGGAGGGGAAAGAGAGCGTGTCTGCAGATAGCTTCTGTATTTTACCCTATTTAATAAATTATTACTACTGTACTGTTAGTAACATATTTTTATATTGCATTATATGCTATACCAAGGTATTTACCTCTCTATATATATATTTAGTAGTATTTCATTGTTAATATGTAGTGTATGTGTAACACATATACTGCACATATATAAATATGTTCCTCTTATTAGTATATTATAGTGTAGTGGTAAGGCTGTTATGAATATCTTGGAGCTTTGAAGCTTCATTTCATCATTGACATTTTAATTAGAAATCAACGCTGGAAAGATGAGATTACCTTTGAACACATCGTCGCTCGCTCACCACAGCAGCTCCAGTCTGTGCACGCATTCCGTGGCAGAAGCCTTCAAAGCTGATCGGCTAAAACTTGCGACATGTAACCAACTAGATAGCGCTGTGTACAGGACACTGAGCGAGACTAGATAACAGAGAGAGGCGGCTGTATTAAAGCTCTAAACGCATACGTGCAATTAAACTTACATGCATTTTTATGTATTTATGTTCACAAAACTGAGCAGTTATATTTCATTAAAGGATATCAGTCATCTTCTCATCAGCTTGAACTAATTTGACGTGATGAAACATTCAAGAAGAGGATTTTGTTTGATGATTTTTTAAAAACTTAATTGTGTAATGTTTCAAAGTTTCAAAGTTAAACCTCAATAAAAATTTTGGACGTAAAAAAAAAAAAGTCATTCAGTAGAACCTAAATATGTATATTATATATTGTCTACACGTCATGGTTGCCATAGTCACTGAAGACCAGATTTCAGGATTTTTTTGGTGCATAAATATTTTTAATATTTGCTTACATGGTCTAAAGTGCTGTAACCCATAAACTGCTTGTGCTTTTTTCACTGTCAGCATCGGTTTTATTTTTATTTATTTAAAGGTGCAGTGTGCAGAATTTAGTGGCATCTAGTGGTGAAGTTGCAGATTGCACCAAACTTCAAATTCCTTCACTTACCCTCCCCCTCCAAGTGTGTAGGAGAAGCTATGGGGGTTGAACTCGCAAAAGACCCTCTTGGGAACCAGTGTTTGGTTTGTTCTTTCTTTCCCCTTGTAAAAACAAGGGAGCGCAATATCGAAGAGGACCCACTAGACAGGTCGAAAAGGCTCATTCTAAGCTAACACAAACACAACAAATCTTAATTTTGGATGATTAGCCTATTCATTAAGAAAAACACTAAGGCAGGGAAATCAAGCTAGCCGCAACATGAGACTCCTAATGAAGCAACTCTGCTGCATGCTCCCCTCTCTGTTTTTTGCTCCTTCCAGATTACACCAAAGATTCAAGATGAGACAAACCGTTGCAGGGAAAGTTGCAGTGATGTAAACTGGTCTGTCTCAGCTCAACTTAAGCCACCGCATGGTGTCGCCTGCAAAACTCAGCTTGTCAAATCGCCAGGGGCCAGTTTTCAACGTACGGCACAACACTTGTTTCAACAGCTGATAAGCTAAAAGCGACATTACCTATTATTAAGAAATGCAGTGTAGGGCAGCCAATAGGAGCATGTGCTCTCATTTTCTAAAGCCTGAATACAGAGCCAAGGAGGGCTGCAGAAGTCTAATGTTTTTTTTAAGACCACCTGAATTACAATATGCTCACAGGTTGTTATGGAATTATTGTCCAGTTGACAACAAAAATAAACTGCCTACCCCAGCTTTAGTAGATTTTTCCAAATCTTACACACTGAACCTTTATTTCAAATAGCTCTTCTTTTTATTTGTTCTCTCACTTCTTAGCCCATCTCTGTGTATCTTACTGTTTTATAATAAATCAAAAACAGAAGTTTTTAAAGTAAGTGGATCATTAGAACTGATCAAAATACTCAGCTGTACTCTTGAAACTTCATCATTCGCCAAATACACAATCATAAGTTGGCCTTTAACAGCACGAAAACTCCAAATGATGTCCTCAAAATGCCAGACGATGAAGCTAATTGAGGATCCACGCTCTCCGATTATCCTCAGGTCAGTCTGCGGTGGGTTATCTCACTTCATTTTCATGTCTGCTCCTCCAGCTCTTTAGTGCAGCCAAGGTGAAATGGTGCACAGAGAGAGCAAGGCTCTGACTGTCAGCTGCTCAGACGCATTCAGCCTCTGCTCTGCTGCTCCGCAAAGGCCTTCTACAAGCTTTCTAAACAAGTTTCAATTCAACAGCCCCTGCCCGTGTCAGTCCAAATAAACAGATACAAGGATGTGGCTCACACAGCGGGGGCAAGAATAAGCTAGAGACAGGAAAGAAAATATGGGCGGAGGATAAAAGCCGAGCCTGTAACTGCTTGAATGTTACTCACATCACTGAAGAGAGAAGCCAATGTTACCTCTCACAAATGCATCAAATAAATGAAGGTTTTACTTGGAGAAAGGTGTCATGGACTGGAGAGGGCTCAACTGTGTCTTAGTTTGTGCAAAAATGCTCTGCTTCAGTACCTCCTTCTTTCCCCTGTGACTGTAAATTGGATGTTTGGCAACAAATTAAGAGCAAACATGTTATGAATTTTCAAAGATAAAACATGTTTTACTCTGCAGCTTGGCATAAAAATGGAAGCAGAAAATGAGAGAATAAGAAGAGGCGGCTTAGAGTTCTAAAAGGCACCAAACATGTGATTTTAAACTAATCCTGCATAATGTTTTGATGCTGAAACCGTAAGAAAACAGTCTGCCTGTCCAGAGCTGATAGATACAGCTGATTACTATTAACTTATTACTGACTGGGAATGAGCTCCCTTTTGTTGTGAGTTGTCTGAGGGTCCCACTGTGATGGCAGGGTAGCATCTCCCCCATCACGCAACTGTTCTATCACTTTCGAGGTGAAATAGGACAATGGACACAGAATCAATAAAAAACAATAACACTAAAACACTGTTGTCTCAGATGAATTCACATGAACCTTCACCGTTTGTCGTAAAGATATTTTAAGTTTGGAGAGGATACACTTAGAGTCAATGCATTTGTGGATAATAAGAATAAAAAGCATCTTAACTGAATTAACATTCTCGGGAGATCACAAAGGTCTTTTAAGATGCTCTTCCTCCAAATAACTGCATCAATTTACAGCAGGAATATAAAACGTTGTTATATCGGGCTGCAAGGTTTCGTGTGGTTACTCACCAATCAGCACTAATCATCTGAACTGTGGCTGTCAGTGTCACAGTTAGATTTGTGTGTGGGCAAATTTAGAAAATACTTCAGGACTTCTTGAGTTTAATATATTAATTCCTTCCCTAAGACTTGATTAATACCAAAGCATAAATATTTGTTACATTTTAAAAGCTGAATGTGTTGGCGGCTGCAATTTACTATGTTCTACTGCAATGCTGAGAGACTGACTGTGTTGCATATCAGGGCTATGACTTTAAACCCTCCGTCATGGATCTGGATTGTGTCCTTGTAGAAAATTAGGTAGAAGTCAAGGTGACACCATGGTCAGTTATTCACACAGGACACAGATACAGACTCAGATAGTCGCACCTTTGGGCAACTTTTCTGCCTCGCTTGAATGTTTTTCTAAACCGGGAAGAAACTCATGTAACACACACAGTAAAAAAGAATCTGACCCAACACAGAGGGACCAAGTACGGAAAAAAAAAAACTGCTGTAAAAACTGATTGCTATCTAAAACACAAAAGATACATCATGTCCATTTTTTAGCAATGCATACTTACAGTAGACGTCCACCCTGATAGACTTGATGGCAGGGGATCCGAGGCCGTTCTCAGCCTTGCAGTAGTAGCGACCTCCCTGGGTCCTCTGAATCTTTGCGATATGTAACGTCTCGTTGAACACACTGGAGTCTTGGAAGCGGTCCGACACACTACCGGCTGTCTTGGTCCATCGAATCTGGGAAGAACAAAGGACAGAATTTCACAATACCTCCAGATCTGATTTCCAGTGTTGTTCTTTTGTTTTTGTTATTATGCAGTAGACTGACATGTCAAACAAAGCTTCAGGCAGGAATAACATAAACAGTATGAATCAAGATGACAAAGAAATTCTTAAATGAAGGCCAGTATTCAAATATAGCCATATGCAAGGCCAGCACAACTAAAAAAAAAAAAAAAATGTAGAAAGATATATAAGGAGTGGCTCTCCTTTGAGACCTGATCCAGATTGGTCGGTTTTAAAAAACATGACAAGTTCCTGAATAAACAACATATTAGAATCCAAACCCTCCCCTAATGATGAAGAAGATTCTAGCATCTTCTGATTAGATCTGACATTGCCTACGTGTGTGTTTACATTTTGCGCTCTGCAGTTGAGGCTGACAGGGCAAAAGGTTCACAAGTGTTCACTTATTTTATGTAACAGTAGCTGTAGTACTTAAAACTACTGGGCTACCGACCAAAGCAGTATGACCACCACCGCCTGGTGTCGTAAAGCTGGGTACTGCTTGCATTTGTTTTGGAAGACAGCGAGAGCAGGATGCAATAATTTTGTGATTTGCCTCTCTCGACTACTTTATTTTTTGCTTCGTTAGTTTTGCTTTTTCAAACAACTGTTTGCAGGATGCAGATGAGCTAATACACGCAATTGTGGCGTCGTAACATTCCATTGTAACTTTAAGTACGTGTTCCATGAATTGCATCATCTGACTTTAGGTGCTTCTGAGCCGTGGCAGGGAGTCAGAAATAGCCAATTTTCTGGCTGTTGGTCTCATTAAATTATTTGGATCTTCAGAGGGCATCAATACAGAACAGGGACAGTTTCATAACTAGTTAAAAGTTGCAGCCAGCAACTTAAATGAAATGATAGTTGAGGTTGAAGTTTTAGTGTGAAAAATTTACAGCACTTCACTAAAGCGAAGACCAGCTGCTTCAGGAATGCATGTTAGCCAACAGATAGCATAGCATAATTTGCTAATCGATAGGCTGCATAGCTTCAAGTTTGGTCTAAACTATCCTGACCACAGAGGATGTTAATGGTAGGAGATGGGTTTATTTTTTTTTACATGTTTTCAATTAATGTCTGTATTTCTGTAGACTACATTATAGTGAGAAGTGTCAAGAAGATTATTAATAAGTATCAGTATTAATAAGCAGGGTCAACATTGATAAAATCCTAACAATACCTGTTCCACGTGCAAATCTGTTTATATGATGGTCTGTTTCTCTCTGTAGTTGAGATAATTAAAGGCCACTAACAGTAGATAGACTAACTTTTTATTTATTTATTTATTTTTTTTGTGCAATCTCTGCATTCGAAGGAAATGTGTGAACATCTGTTGAAGAACATTCTGTTCTTTTGTTAAATGTCACGGCACAAAAGAGCACTTGAGAGTTAAAAATCTTCCTGTAATTTCCCTCTTTCCTCCGTTCCACACAAGACTGACCTCAGCGTGGTCTTCTCAGCATAAGTACCTTTCATGAACTGATGAGACCCCGTTAGCCCATGGCGTTGGAGGTGTAATGAAAGGTGAAAGAGTGTTACTTTCCAACATGAGGTTGTAATTGACTCTCCATCATCTCCGTCTCCTGTCCTCATTAAAGCATACAGCATGAACAGGTACTGCGACATCTCTGGCCTGAGGGCCACGCAGTCAGAACTACGGAGCATAAAGCTTCATTCCATTCCTCATCCTAAAGTAAGCCACAGATGAACTGGCTTTGCCTGCAGAGCCTCACATATCTATGTCTAGGCAGGGGAGGCTGTGAATTAGAATCCAATATCTCCACACTGTCTGGTGTGGCATCATCTTGGATACTGATAACATCTCATTTTGCAGTGATAGCATCAGATGGAGCAGGGATATCATCGTGCAGAGGGATGGGGATTGGGTGCTATCTTGGGAGATTGCCACTGTGCTGCTCTAGCTTTAGGGGTTTTACCCATGACAACTCCAACCTGAGGTGTTGACAGCTTGAAATTTGGTCATTTTCCAAACAGATGGGGAAAGGGGAAATGAAAGGGTGGGGGGCCCAAGACCTGATAATAGTTAGCGATTCCTGTGGCTTTTTTCCGGAGCTCCAGGCTACAGGATGACAAGGACGAAGATTCATATGAAGCAAAAGTTTATCAGAGAAATTTCAGATTTTCTGTCTTGCTTTGGTTGTTACCGTTCAGACTGACAGAAAGATATTGGCTACACTGAAACTCAAAGACTTTCTTCACTTTCTCTAACCTTTTTACCTAAAAAATAACTTCTTTTCCTTCCATTTTTACAGCCTTCAAGTCGATATTATTACCATTTAAAAAGAAATGGCTCTAAATTAACACACTGCACAGAAGAGGCTTCTCTTGGCCTGTTTCAAATGCATCATGAGACATTGAAAGAAAGCACTCCATGAAAAAAATCCACTTTGCAACTGTTCAATGCTAAAGCCCCGCTGTTAGAAAATCCGGGGCCTGATTATAACAGTGGGGATATCATGAGTTCAGCAAAACAAGTCATAAAGTTCAAAAAGTTACGATAATATTTAGATGCAACGAAGTTTCTGAATTCTGTCACTCTCCCACAGCGCTCTGGATCCCCTCATGCAAAAAGAAAGAAAGCTGGTTTCTGGCGACCTCAGCAGAATTCAATATTCTCCCAGCTTAAAAACCCCCCTAGTCATTTCCTTTGCCTTTTGTGTAAGGAGCTTTGAGTTTTAGGAAAGCGCAGTATCAATAAGTTCATTGTTCGAGTGACACTAAGAAGTGGGTATTCAAATACCTCTTCATATTTTTTTTTTTAAAAGATAGTGCTACTGTTTGTTTCACAGGGGCAGCAGACCACATTATTGGCGAGCTCTCAACTCTGCCTGTACCCCGAAGCTATTTTCATTCCTCCACTCCTTTGACTTTTTACATCTGAGCACCTCTAGCCACAGGGGGAGTCCTGAAGTATGCCTGGTGAGAACAGTTTGACCCTCTTCACTCTCCTTAGCGCAATGCAAATACTCTTGATCTGAGAGGAGCTGGCGGATTTGAGCAATATGATAATTGCTCCTCCTAGTCCACTGACAGCCTGGCTGACTTTTTATGGCTATTTTTTGCAGCTTCGTTCCTTGACTGAAACCCATAAGGTGCCTGCAAGTATACACTGGGGAATAAGGCAAACTGCCCAAGATGCACCAACCCGCTGCCGTTTAATGGCGGAAATTTACTATTCCTGTCTGTCCATGGCAATTATGCGCAAATATTATTACCATGAAATATAGATATGGGTCTGGTTTTCATGTTTCATCTCATTTAGTTTAAAGAAAAGCAGTTATACATTCACGTTTTGTTTTGCATAATCTATTTTTAAAAGAAGCATCAAACACATGACACCACTTAGTTCCACTGGGAAAAGCAAATTTAATACAATAACACCATTAGTGAATGAGACATTCTAATATAAAGAGCAACATTTGCTCAGAAGAAAAGTGGAGGCTGGTCTAGATTAGTATCCGACTGAAAGTCCCAGCAGTCTTCGAGACCACACATACTGTGATGTCACGGCAAGAGCTAATTAAAATGCGCCTAGTCTCTGTTCTTATGCAGGGATCATATGCTGGGGCATGCATCTTCGGTGATTCTCCCGCAATGCCTGCTGTGACGTGTCGCTCTCCCTAACTACAGACTGGTTTCTAATTGCTTGCCATCTTTTCTTTTAGGCACTGATGGTGGGTCTGTGCCGCTCTGTGGTGCAGCCAAGTGTGGCTGAGCATGACAATCAAGCGATCAGAAGAAGCAACAGGGGACTCAGACCACAAATTGTGAGTGCACAGACTCGACAGGTCTGTATTAGAACATACTGACCCTTGTAAAAAAAAACGGGATTACAGGATGAAACACGTCGCAGTGAAGTCTTTAAAACTGACCTTAAAAAGCAGACACTGAATTGAAAATAAAAGCTATTTGCTTTGATTAGCCCTGGTGGTAGACTGCATGTGCGTTTAAGAGCTGCAGTTAAAGTCACTTTTGAGTAAACTGAGTTCAGATGATTGCTGGTGAATTGTGCAGGGTGTAGTTCAAGGGGAGAATGTAAGATGGTGCCCCTTGAGATGCTACAGTCTGTATGGCAAACAGTACAAAAAAAAAAAAAAAAAGGAAGGCCAAATCATGTTCAAAAAAGCACCATCTGTTAAAGACACCAGTACTGGAGGCTAACTGTCATGGGAGCATCCAAAACAGATCACATACTCCAGTTGGTCTGTATAAAGCGAAATGTCCCAGGGCCTAAGGTCAGCTTATTTGTACTCGATGACCCATGGTGCTGCGAGTTGAATCTGGCCAGCCAATAACTGAAACAAGGAAAAAAAGGTGTTTGCAGTGTGGTGTTCTGGCTATTGGAGCCTGGTACTCAAACAAAGTAGTGTGGACATAATGGATGGAGGCCAGGGCAGGGGAGACGGGGGCAGATGGCTTCATCATCAGGGACTCTTTGATGTCTATTCACGGCATCAAAGACAGTGAACGAAGCTGGAGAACAGTAACCATGAAAGTATGAACACATAAAGCTGTACATGTATGTATGTGGTGCTGTGATACGAAGACAAAGAGACACTTAGACAGCGATAACGGCAAAGAAGAAATGGTTGATGCGTCTTTATATTTAATGGAGGCAGGGACGAAACTAATATCTATTTTCAGTACTGATTATGCATTAATTTTCCAGTCAACTCTCTAATCCTTTAATCTATGAAATGTCAAAAATTATTATATAAAGTTTCCAGAGACATTGACGTTGATATACGTCTTAAAAGAAAAAAAGCTAATCTTACCATTTAAGAAGTTGTAACCAGCTGTCGTTTGGCAATTTCACTTGAAAAAAAGACTCAAAATTGTATTTAAAAAAAACGACTCAAAATGCTATTAGAACTGAGGTAGATTAATTTTATGTTAATTGACTA
>JAQLOL010000010.1:8389177-8405025 GCA_029783665.1 Naso thynnoides
ATAACCTTTCACATTGTAATCATTTTTTTATTTGTAATCTTATGTGTGTGCTCAGTGTGTGTCAAGCAGAGTGTACGTGCGTTGTGCACCCACTTTGAGGCACAAATTACTATCTTGATAACGCACCCTAACAGTGAAATACTGCGCCATTGACTTTAGACCAGGTTTTTGTTGGTCAATCGCGCAGTTGCTTTCTGCGCCCTCAAAATAGCAATGCGCCATGAATGCGCCTGACCACTCCTCCTCATTCTTAGACCAACACGCCCAGTTGCGCACAGATGGGCGCATGTGCATTTGCTAGTTTGACGGCGAGGGCGCAGGGCGTGAAAATGACAACTGCGCTGGTGTCAAACTAGCAATGACACTTGCGTCATGCCATAATGCGCCTTGCGCCGTCCGCTTTAGACTGTCAAAATAGGGCCCTTTGTCTTGTTGCCTAAAAAAGGCATTTAATATTATCTGGTTTTCAGATCTGTTGATTATGACTCCTTTTTCATCTCTACATTACAAGCAGCAACTGAGCAAAAAAAAAAAAGAAAAAGAAAAAAAAGACGGGATAGTTTTTTTGCTCGGAGACAGAAAAGCACTGGCAAAAACTGAGATTTTCTGTCTTTTCTTTCTCTTCAGAGAGCCAAGTTTCACAAATCCTTCCAGTGACCTCTAGTACAACACATCTACGAGAAGTTTTCTTCAGAGCCCCCCAGTTTGCCAGATGCCAACAGTCCCAATCTTCCTGCACAGCCCAGAGTAACACGATGAAATGCCAAACCCACGAGGCACGCAGAAAATGCATTATTATACTGTGTGCTGGTGACTGACAGGAACATACATTTATCTGACAATTAAATAGGAAGGCAGACAAGTGTGGCCGCTGCCATGTGTGTGTGTGTGTATGTGTGAGGTTGGATGCATGTATGGTTTTATTATTAGAAAGCCTAGTTTTTCCTCCGAGGTGGGTGGGTGGGCGGATGTGCATGGGGCTGACAGAGAGGCTCAGTGTGAGGAAGCTGCTGCATGGTTGGACCCAATCCAGAGACTCCATCAGTGGGAAGGCCTGAGGGGCGTCTGTGTAATTTAAGAAGTGTGCATATTGATAGACATGGTAAGAATTAAAACGGTGGCGAAATTGCCGACCGTGGCCCCATTTGCTCTGTTATTGGTCCTTTGTGGTGCTGATGTTGTACTTGGCACGACATCCCTCAGTCTATTTATTATCATGGGAGCTCGAAGTATCTCAAAGTCAGGGGAGGAGACTAAAATCTGGACACTACTGGTGAAAAAAAAGGCTATTTTGTGATTTGCTAATGCAGAACTAATTGAAGCCATTTAAAGTGATTGAGGAGAGTGACTTGGCCCCCTGTGATATCGTGGTGCAGATGGAGGGTGTGGTTTAAGTTATTGCTGGTGTGGAGGTTGTTCAAGGAAATAAAATCCAGATTGATTCCGCCGATGAGGAAAACTACTTTTTTTTCATTAATCTTAGCTGTAGATCAGAGGCAAAGCAGGTGTGGGTTTACGATGCTCCAGAGGAGTTCTCTGCAAATCTTCAAATCCTTTACGATGCCTCACATGTGGTATTTTTTTGTGTTTCGCTGAGATCACAGCTGCACAGAGGTTTTTTGAATGATGTGGTCCTCTGGAACAGAAAGTGGAGCATGCCCCGTGTTGTCCTTATGCTCAGCTCCACTCACTGGAGCACCGGCCAGAAGAGTTTCTAATGAAAAGCTTTTACGACCTGTTAGTCTGGCCACTAAAACAAAGCAAGTAAACACAACACTTAGCAACTTAGCTTACCCAGAAAAATGTTGTAATAGCTGGTTCACTCAAATTGGCTATTTCACCGTAGTATTACAGTGTGCAGCCCGGATTACTATCTCACACTTCCTTTTGTGGATCAGAGGTTGAGTCAGTTACGTATGGGTCATGAAAACATGGTCATCATTTACATGCAAGCTACGCCACAGTCTGGGAACAATTAATGTCGTAGCACTTTTACAGGAGAAATGTATGAGGAGTACAAATGCAGGTGAAGCGCAGGCGCTGAGGTGAGCTTGGTGTCATGATAAAATGTCATGGTTCATGTGTGTGCAATCATGTGGAGGCTCCATTTTATCGGCGGCAGACGACTTGTGGTTCAAATCAACAGACCGAAAGTGAGGACGAAGAGATTTACAGTAGATTATAACCAGTGTTACTGTTATATGCATTTTGCATCGATGGTTCTCTGCTGCAAAATGCAGCATTTAGGAGGTTCAAAAGGTTACAACAAAACTAATTTGGAAATCTGATGTATATTTAAACACATGATGTCAAGAGTTCATAAATTGTGATCATCTTGCTGCTAGTAAAAATTCTGAAGGAAACACTGCAAGGAGAAACAGAGCAGCATCATTACCTACAGGTGACTGCATTGCTTCTTGTTTTATATTTTCCCAAACTAAGTGGCAGGTTGAGGGTTAGTACGTGTAAACGATAATCGCAGGTTAAAAAACGTATACAACATTATGCAAATGGCTCTTTGTTTGTGCAAATTATGTCCATGTTCATGCATATGACATAAAAAAAGTTAATGTGCATATAAATGCAACACAAATGTCCCTACCCATGTAAAATCTAAAACCAAAACTTTGTCCATGTCATAAGTCAGGACAGGAGAAGCTAAAAGTGCAACACCACCTTAGCACCGAATATTTTTTCCACACATATCCTCTTAAAGGATGAGAAACTCAACTCAATGAAATGCGAAACTTTGGGGGTGAAGAAAGACTCCCAACATGTTCTGAGGATTAATATTTAATTTAAATGGAAAGATGAGCTGTTATCGCTGTGTAAACTTTGCAAGGCTGTTTCCGATGATGTCGCACACCCCTATGTTTTTCCGCCATCATCACAAAACCTGCCTTGGGTCTGCTGCCACCCCAGATAACCTCCTCTGTTTCTGAAACTACTCAGAATGAGTGTGCGCTAGCTCCCGGGTCCCATGCCGCTACCAGAGGGGGACAAAGCTGACACATCCCAAAGTCCGCAGAGACACAGCCGAGACCCGCTGTGCCAGGGGATCTGCATGAGTCTCATAATGACTCTGTTTCAAAGGAGATCCTGCCTCTCCTGCCACAGCCATGCAGGGCTTTTGATCTCCCACTCTCCTCATCCCCCTCTCCCCCGCCCCTCCCTCCCTCTGCTCTGTTTTTCAGAAATTCTAATTAAGAGGAAAGACAGAGATGATGAGTGTGAAGTTATGCCCCCCGACGACAGAAGGAGATGAACAGTGTGTCTGAACCTCTCGCTAATTTAAGAGGCCTCACCTTTTCAATTGAAATATAAAAATCAATATGCTCTTTTGCTATGGCATCCAGAGGGGAAGTGTACAAACTAATGGCCCCGTCTATCGATCAAAAGGGGAATTATATTAATTATTGTGAATGAGCTCAGTCCTGTCTGAAGATTGTGCGGACTTGTGTGCAATTTGTTATATCAAGCAAATTGGAAACAGCATTCGATAAATGTTCAAAAGGTTAGCGTGTGCAAACACCGCCCGATTTAATAAGAGAACAAAATGTGATGGTGGGTTGGTTTGTGGCAGAGCTGACATTTACACCTGCGCGAATCAACTAAGTTGGTATTTTGTCTAAGCTAACAGATGGGATCTTGTTGCTCTTTTTTCTCTTCCTTCTATCAACATCATTGTCAGTATGAAAAAAGCAAAATACAGAAGGCACAGCAAGACCAACTTAAAAACCTTTAATCAGGAGAAGGTGAAAAGTCTTTTTAATTAGTTCAGATCGCAACAGAACATACGAGTTTGAAGCAAAAACTCTTTTTCAGACGCAAAGGACCCATGTGCATTTCCATGACCCAGAGTCTTTTGACTGTGGCCTGCTTCTCACTCATTATGGTTTTGTTTTGTTTTGGCAGCTGTTTACGGCTGTTTTGTTTTTGCACTCTCATTAGACGAGGAAGTTTTCATTATCAACGTGCAGGTGCACAACGTGACCTAAACCATCAATAATTAAAGGATTAAACATTTAAGCTGGTTTAGAGCAGAGGTACGTGGTGTGCCACTCAGTGACGCTAATACAGAATTAAAAGAAAAAGCTGCTGGAGGAGAGAGAGGAAAGGAGAAAGGATACAAATCAGCTTCTTATCCTGTGATTCCCTTGTGTGGTTAATTCCAGCCAAGCTGTCACTTAACGCGAAATGTGTAGAAAAGGACAGCGTATCACCAGAGTAAACCCTAATTGTTCCTCACTACACTCTTGCTGTAGCTCTTTTGATGTAGCTACAGAAGTAGCTGCCCTTAGCTTGTTAGCTTGCTCATTTAGCCATGCAGCTAGTGGCCTAACTGAGGTTTGATGACAAGGTACTGAGTATCCAAGTGAATTTGTTTCAGTAAATTTTTCACAAGAACAAAGGCTATAATTAGTGAAACAGCGAGACAAAGATAGTTATGGTGAGTTTTATTTTCTTTTGTTACTAGCCATATTTTTCCATTGATTGTGATGTGAATTTTCAAGCAAACTCATGAAATTCAGTTAGGAATGTTTCCAACAACTAGTCTGGAGCAATTAAAACTAAGCTGCAAAGTGTAGTTTAATCAGAAGGTGGCGGTACAGGCCACCTTACTCATAGTTGTAATAAACAATAGATGTAGAGGTTGCAGACCGGAAACAAAACATGGTAACATTTCGTTGTGGTTTACCATCTAAAACTGCTGTTACGCTCTTCAGATGAGATCTAGAAATACATACCTTTTGTTGTTGTTGTTATCAGCCATGTTTTCGCGCGTTTGGTGAATATCCAGAAAGACAGTGGAATAAGCATCTTCTATTAGCACTAGCCTACTACTTTTTTGGGGAGCAGAAACAGCAGATAAATATTTGATTTGTCACAGCTAATTTGAAACAGCTGTTTCCATCTCCAATTTTGTGTACGAATTGTTTTTTGACAAAGGCAAAAAACATCTCAAAAAAGCGCCAAAAAAGTCTTTCCTGCGATATTGAGGACTTTTTGTTTTTGTTCGTTTGTTTGGTTTTTTCCCAAAATTTTGCAACTTCCTCATACCATTTCCTAATACAATATTTCTAAATGTACTTAATCATATTTACGGAAAGACGGCTACTGTTGAGTCTGAATGAAGTGTGTTTTAAAGTGAGTTAAGAAGGCAAGGACTGTTTGTGGCTAGCTGGCTAGCATGCTAACTTTAGTAAATATCTCTGCAACATAAAACAGACTGTCAGAATGCCTACTTCTTAACATTTGTCAGTCATGTTAGTTCTTTTTTTTCTTTTTTTTTACATTTTAAACATAAATTCTGGCCACTATTTTTTACTATATTTAGAGTATGTAATTTTTACCATTACAGGTCTCTCTATCAAATGCAAACAAAACATGTAGTTTGATGACAATGTAAAGTAGTGTGGGATCATTGGAATTGTTGTCTTCATTCTTGAGCGACCTGTTGTGATCCAGGTAAAAATCATATTCAAGGAAGAGATAATGTTTTTTATTTTGTTGTTACATTTAGTCACCTTCACAGGCATCCCTTCTAACTCTCTAACCTATGTCATATGTATATTTGCTGTAGCACCATCTACAGGTGACCTAATTAAACACACCATTAACTTGAATAAAATTATGAATTCCTTTGATGTTCCTTTATGTTAGTGCACAAGTAGCCAACATTAAGTCACATCCAGTAGTTTTCAGACATTTTGATGCAGAAAAGTTACTTATTGTGCATTTAACGACTCCATACCTGTGGTCGCGGGTGCCCCATCACCAGGCAGGTGAGCTCCAGGGTCTCTCCCTCTCTGATGGTGTAGACTCTCTCCGTGTGCCTCTCCTCTTCAACATTACAGGCATGCCCTGAGTGTATAATGCGGACAGTCGGAGGGGCTGCAGAGGAGGAAAAAAAAAGCACAAAGCAATCTGGTCATTTCTGAAGGAATGAGTAGTTTAGCACAACAGATGGTGTATTGATTAAGAGGTTGTCTCGCTGGAAACTAGTATTTCAGTCACGTTTGCACAGCACACAACAAACTGAAGGTGTTTATACAAGAACAAAAGAACTGAGACTTATTTTGCTTTAAAGCATCACTTTGGTTTCGCTGTTCAAAAACTGCTAGAATAAACAAACATGAACCATGAAAAAAAATATGTAAATAATTTTATCTATATATTCACGTAAGTTTGTATTTTAAATAAAGCTGAAAAACCATGCTACTTTTTTTTTTATTTTGCAAGCTGGCCATGCTCTAGCATTTCATTTAAAAAAGGGATTAAAAAAATATATCCAAAAAAAATCTGTCAGCCTAATTTAAATTGCATGATGCCTCCCCAGAGCATTCTTTTCTTGAGGTGTCAAAGCTCACACTTTTCTCTTTCAGTTTGTTATTTTGAGTCCATATTTGATCTTGTGACCCTCTACAGCACTTGAAGAGCTATTCCTATACACTTCGGCCCCTTTCACACCATCTTGAAAAAGTAAAGTTCGTAGAAAATAGAATCAGCAGATATGGCAGAAGCGGTAACCAATCAGCATCAGTCCACTTTGATCCAAAGTGACACTCAATTTGCATCCCGTCTACATTAGCTGGTGTGACCAGCAAGAATTCAAATGTAGTGTCAAGTAGATGACCAACTGTGAACAAGTGATGGTGACAAGTAGTTTCTCTCACTTTCTCTCCTTATCCTCCTCACTTTCTATGGAGAATGTCAAAGTAATTACAACTCAGTGTAATTACATGCCAGAAAGGTTTCATGACAATATCTTAGACATGTGTTTGCATTTTTAAAAGGAGATAAAGAAAATGGTCTTAAATGAGTCTGGATTAATAAAAAAAACCTATTGTTTAGAGGAATAACTGCTGCTTTTATTAATTGAGTAAATGTCCTAAGATGACTTTGATATAATTTTACAAAATCCCAGTCTTAAAGGTAGGGTAGGCAGTTTATCTCTGGTGTCATTGGGCAAAAATTCTGTAATAACCTCTCAGCATATTGTAATTCAGGTGTAAATTGGCCTTAAAAGAGAAAGTTAAATCTATGCCATATCCTTCCCGTAATATCTGCATAGCTGAACACCCTCACATGTAGTCTACGCCGTACCCTGACATGCACCTCCCCACAAATGTAACTACACGTCACAGCAACGTAGAAAGTAAGCATTGTGATTGATCCACTTGGTGGATTTGCATTTTCCGGCTTCTCCTCCAATGCACAGCAGTGGTGCTGCCTGGGACTATGACCTGTAATGTCTGCAGTAAACAAGACGTGCTGTCTCCGCAGCTGTTACAATCCCCCTGACCGATCGGCTGCAGTTATTATAGGGTTAAACTCTTCCTCTGGAGCCACTGAGCTGTCAGAGTGTTTCTGGGTGAGAGAGACAGGAGAAAGAGCCGCCGCTGCACAATCACCTGCCTTATCGAAACAATGTAGTTCAAACTTGGTCTGTATGTAAAGAGGCAGCCCTCTCTCCGCTTTTCTGAGCCCACAAACAAAGGCGCGAGCCGAAGTGTGTGTGGTTACAACGGCCATCCGCTCAACATCTCCTGCAAAACAAACATGCCAACCAGGGTACAAACATAAATGCTCAAAAGGGCGTAAGCCACTTGCGTAGGTTACTCCGTAGGCTCTGCGTGCAGCCGACACAGAAGCATAAATCAGGCTTAAGAGGTCTCATGCTACGGCTGGTTGGATTTCCAAATGTTGCCTACCTCAGCTTTGACATAGAATATTCTTAACTTCCATTAGACTATATGGCGAGTGGGTGTACATATTTCAATCTCATTTTGGAACAGAACTCATTATTTACCACATGTATTTCAGACATAATCCTGATGCAATACAAGCAGAGATATGGAAACGGAGGAACTGTGAACTAGGAATATTAAGTATTTAGCAGCACAGGCCACTGCAGAACGAGTTCAGGGTTGAAAAAAGAAAAAAAACCTCCGAATATCTCTTTCTGTCCACAGGTGGACAGACTATGCCGTTTCACAGCTGTCATCAAGGCACTGATGTTCCTTTCCACCGCTAGCTGGCCCTTGTGAGATGAGGGCGTTTTCAAGCTGGCCACAACACAACACGCGGTGGAAAACAAGTAGTAGGGGTTAAACAGAACGGAGGAGCTAGTTTCTTGGGTAAACCACCCAAAAACGCTCCCTTCCACTGAGCTGTGAAAGCGCAGTTGCGTATAACCGACCCCTGACAATCCGAGCATCTGTTAAGCATTTATTCCTCTCCAACTTACATGATTAGTGAAGAGGTTTGGGATGAGATGATTTAGAGAGCGGATACAGGATATGATTAGGAGGAGTACAAATTGGTGGGAAAAAAAAAAAATCAGGCAGAAATCACAAGGAGGTACAGGCTGGAGTGTGCCTTTCATGTTGGAGGAGCTGCTTCCTGTGTGGGCCTCTCTCGGCAGACTCAGCCCCGCAAGCAGACTCGGTTCTACCTCTATCCAGGCTGCGATGCTAATGAGCACGGCGACACTCCTCCCTAACGCTGCACAGGGAGTCTCAGCCAGAGTCTACTCTTAGCCGCGTGCTAACCATTTGTCCCTCCCTGTCACCAACCATGCTGTTTGTCTCTCTCAGCTTGTTAGCTTAAAGCCCCGCTGCAGATTGATGAGCGCTGATGCTAACCGGCTTCTCATAATGCCTTGGTGGACTATTCTTGCTCTTACCCTCCATCGTCTTCCTCTCTCTCCATTCGGAGAAGAATACACTGGTGGTGAATTCCACAGGGGGGGATAAGGGCTTGAGAAATAGACTCAGTGTAAGAGAGCTTCACGCAAGGCTGCCGCTTGAAACAAAAAAAAAAGGGCTTAGAAACAAGACCCCAGGGCACCAGCCGAACAAAGTACTAATGCCATTTACTCCAATGAGCCAGTATCTCTGCAGCATACTATCAGTCCTGGGGGAAAGTAGGGAAACACCCGTAATTAATGATCTTCAACTGCTATAGCTGCTACTGCAATGGCTACACACACATACACAGGAACACAGACAACACTGAGCTAACAGCGACAAAAGCAAATAACCCTCTCTTAAGCGCACATAATGAGCCCCATAATGTTCTCACAGCCGCACATATCTGAGTAAAGCTAAGACCTGCACTTTCAGATTACTTGGCCCAGAGCATGGACTCAAATCGATGCCATTACTAGATAATTTACTGTTTGTTTAGTTGCATGAAAGCAGCTTGATATTCCTCTGACAGTAACTACTTATATTCACAACAGACGTCTGCAACAAGAATGAATTTTGAAACATTAATTCTCTTGGGCTTGGGGTTGAATTAAGTTAGACGTCAATGTGCTGACAGCTTTGAGATAAAAAGATGTCCGGGTAGAGAGGATATGAGTGGTAGACAAAACTTTGAATACATTGCAGCGGGCCAGACAAAGCTGCTTATATCCCCTAACGTCTTTACTACATCCCGAATTCATTATGTGGACTGTACCACAGGATTCTGACTCATATCCTGGAAAGGTTTCAGTGTACTGAAAATGTCATTGGAGTTTTCAGTCAGTGCACCAAACATCTATCCTTTTTTTTAATCAATAAAAAGTAAAACAGCATAACCATATTTGTTACTTATTTCTTTAAAATCAATCGCTTTGCTTGATTTTTATAACTCTCTTGATTTTGCTAAGGCCTCACCTTGGCAGCTTCATTTATTTATGTTTTATTTTGCTGGGGAAATATTTAGGAAAAGAATTTGGGGTCTTTATACATCACATGAAAGAGGAAATATTTTCCTTGCTACAAGTGAAAGTCCTGCATATGTAATTATATTTAAAAGTACCTTGGGGACTTTTCTTTTAAACAAACAAAAGTTATGTTAACATTCATTTTGCACACTATGAATAAAACTAGCGCCCACTAGTCAAAACATTGCACCACAGTCAAAAACTCCACAGTGCCTTTAAGCAAATGTACCCTGAAGTATCCACAGTAGGAGTACTCACTAAAAGGCTTTATTTACTTTATACATGATAGAGTTGGAGCAAATGGAGTTTTACAAGCAAAAGAAAAAAAATGAGTGCCATCATGGAAAGTCCCAGTGGTGGCAGCGAGAGTAATGATGAACTAGTGCCGAAAAAGGTGGACACTCCGACGTGTGGAACTTTTTGGCAAGGGAACCAGATCAGAAAATCCCAGCCGCCAGACGAGAGACTTTCAAGTTTTAGTCCAGCACTTCATTATAGGTCATGCCTGTTGACAGCCTTGTGTGAAGAGGCTCTTCATCTCTTTTCTTTTCTTTTTTTTTTCACATCTGCAATAAAAATTTCTGTCGAAAAAATGGGACTCGTGTGAGAGAATCGTGATCTCAGTTCTCAAGGTGAAAAATCACAATTCACATTTTAGTAAGAATCGTGCAGCCCTGACATTAAGTACATATTACAATTCTGCAGTAGATCTCATAAGTAAATGTAGCTTTAGTTGATTTCATTACAGTCATTCTTTCTTAATTTCTTTCTTTATTTCTGTAGAAATCCGTATTTGCTTTGAATGATTCAGAGATGCGGAGCAAATCAACCCCCAGCAGTTCCTGAAAATCCTTTGTTTGTATCATTAAATGCAAACAGAAGGTTTGTTTTTTGTGTGTGTATTTTCCAGCTGTGCACAGTTCATCACTACAAAGGTGCTTTCACATTTCTCTACTTAAGGGAAGGGGGTCTGTTTATTTCCCTAAAAAGTGTAGATTCAAACGTACTCCATGCAAGCTAGATTTCGTACATTACAAATTTAAAAGCCAGTCACGTGCAAAGAAACCTGAAACCATCAGAACGATGGAGGGAGACTTGTCAGGACAGAGAGTGAGAGGCTGCGGTACTCCGACCACATCACTGCCAGTTACATGCTAACAACCTAACAAACAGCACGAACAAATGAAAATGCTTATTAAGCTTATTCTGACACCCAGGCTATGCGTCACTTCCTTTGCACAACAGCCGGGTCTCCTCCTCTCCTTGAGTCTCTGTTGTGAGTTTCAAACATGGAGACTTTGGCTGAAATTCTTAATGCCATCTTGATGCCCTCTGCTCTTTCACTGGTCAACCTAACACAAGCAGCAGTGATGTTTTGACTCAAGGACTATGACCCATAGATCCCAAAGAGTAGTGCCTCACACTTTAAAACATGTCTGTAGAGGAACTTGGGAAACTGGATTGAGGCCAGTTAATCAGTTATCACCTTTTCCATCCTTCCAGAGCAAAAATACACGTTGCTAGGATAACTCAGTCATGTGTCATGTCGAGCAGCAGAGCAGAGGTCATTTGGGAGCAATCAGTTGCAAAAAAGCAATTCTGCTGGTGGCACATTTGGATGTTAATTAAATATTTTTTTAAAAAATCTAGTTGATTTTTTCCTTTGCTGCCAGTCGGGGAATTGGCATAGGCATAAGAAGCACATCTGCCACTCGTACGGATGTGAGAAGAGCAAAACAGTGCAGGGGGAAAAAAATCAATGCTAAATATTGAGCGGATCTTTGCAGTTAAACTAATGCAAATTCACTCTGAAACCACTTGTTCATTTGCTCTACAAGCATGCGTGATTAAATGGCATTATTGCAAATGTTGAGCAAATGTTGCCATGTGAACCTGTGGGTTAAGATGTGAAATTTGCATAAATGTGCATCTCAGGCTGTAGTGTCACTCCACGGCATTTCCTCACCCGACCAACCATCTGCAAACACACACGCATACCCAGACTCAAACTCCTACACACACACTTTTCATATTGCTAAGCTTAAAGAGCGAAAAAGGAAGCAGAGAAGCTGCCGGTCTGGACCAGGAGTCTGAGATGTGACTCTTGTTTTTAATTTCCGTAACAGTGACAAAATTCCCACCTCTGCAGAAACACAACGGGGAGACAAAAGGTAGAGGATGGGAGGAGAACAAGAGATTGCACACACACTTCCAATGTGCATGTCAGACTGCTTCATCCTTTATCTCTAGTCTGTGCATGCATGCGTGTGTGTGTGTGTGTGTGTGTGTGTTTGAGTGTGCATTATGTCACTGTGTGTTGAATGAGCAGCTCCCAGTGGAGTGCCTAGCCTTCCTTGGCCCCAGTTGAGGGAGATGGAGACAGCTTTATCCACTACCGCCAATGGAGATTAAATTGGATTTGGCTAAAAGCAGCCTTGTCACCACGGTTCTGGAGTGTCTGAGTGGCAAAAGGGGTGCTTGGCAATTGCAGAGACTCTAAATTTGACAAACAAATGAATGTGAAAAAAACTCCAGCAGCTGGGTCTCGTTGTCGCTGTGGGCTTAATGTCCTCAGATCAACCCCTCAGGACCACTAACCATATCCTCCTAGTTTTCTGGCTCTGTAATCACCTTCTCAGAATTAGAGAGCCAGATAGTGAGAGACAGGAGAGAGTAAGGAAAAACACATGCAATATGCATGGGGTAACAATTTTTAAAATAGCAGTTTTTGTTATCACACCAAACTTATTATCAATTCTGTGCCAGGACCACAGAAAATAAAGTTCTAGTTGGTAAAGGGACTGCGGGAGAAAATTCAATTTCTGCTATATGATAAAACTGCACTATACACAAACAAACAAAAAAGCTTAATAATAACACAAAATAAGTTCAGCATTATTAAGCTGAAAAAAGATGGGTTTTTAAATAAATATTTGTCACACTGCTCGCCCACAGCACATTGTTGATAAATGCCACTTTCACATAGAAATGCAGCATAGGAGTGATGAGTGATAGTAAACATACATTTTACATGAGTTTTACCCATTCAAACCAAGCATTCCAAGCTGCTGCTTTACAGGCACTTACACAAGACACCAACGTTCCGCACACATCATTGCTTAATCGAAGCACTGTAAATGTTCAATGGACAGCATTTGTATAACGCTTTTGTCTTAATGACCCGTCAAAGTGTTTTACAACACATGTCCGCCTTCATCCATTTGTTCACATTTATGCACTGGTTGCAGAGGCTGCCATGCAAGGTCCACTTACACTAACACACACTGATACAACAGTCATCTGAAACAATTTCGGATTCAGTACTTTGCCCAAGGACATTTTGACATATAGCCTGGAGAAGCCAATGATCGACGGCCCGCTTTAACACCGGAGTCACATCCATAGATATGGTAAAAATTAACTTGTCAGTGTCAATGTGATTATTGTGTGAGAGACCTTGCTGTTAGTCATTATGATTTTATCTGGTTCTGCATTAGGTGATAAAGCAAAAAGTAAATTTACTCAGTAATGTCAGTCACACAGTAATACATATCTTAGGTTTGATAACCGTACTTAGCATTAGCAACCATTAGATATTGGTCATACCAGACCAGGTAAATTCTTTGAAGCAGCAGTAAATTATTTTTTGCTAATTAGGGGCGGTGACAGAAGCTTTAAAAACAATATTTGGATAATATTATCTACATAAGTCTTTTTTTGTTTGTTTGTTTGGGTTTTTTTGTACAAGTCTTAGCAGTTCTCTTTTATTAAGCTCTGTTCTGGTCCCCTCCAACTCCTGCCTCCCAGCAAGGCAGGGAGGCATTTGATTGGCTCTTTCCAAGTAGACTGCACAGCAGAATTTTTACAGGATTACAGCAGCTACAGATGACAAATCTTTTTCAGTACTTTTTCAAAGCTTATAAATCATTGATTGCTGTCAGGGTGTGAAGACTATTTCAACAAATATAACAAACAGCGTTTGCATAAAATTACCAATCTTAACTTAAAGCAGCTAAATGCTGCAGTATGTTAACTTATTATTATTTGGCAATAGGAGGACAGCATTTAATCTTGAGTTTTTTTTCAAAGAAAACAGCTGCCTGCTGCTGTTGGAAACAGGGTTTTTAAGAGCAGAGGGACCAGAACAGCAAAGCTGGGAGTCATAAACTCAAAATAGAAAAATTCTCTTCATGAGCAAGTCTGTTGACTAAGAGTGGCTCCTTTAGCATTACTCATAGTCATTTGAACCACTGCTGGTGTGAAACTATTGATAAGTGCAGCTTGGTATTGAGTAGCATTACGTATGACCAGTTAAAATCTAATATAAGGTTATGGTAATCCCCTGATAGATTTTTTGCTACCATACACTATGTATTTTAGTAGCCGAGTATAATACATTTGAACATAAGGTTTGGTAAAGACAGTATTAGTTGTGTCTTCACAGGTGATGCAGAGCACAGGCATTGGTTGTATCAGTGTGCATTCAATGGATTTAAACTTTGAAAATGGATAAACATGGTTCATAGCCAAAGGCGTCACACAAAGAATTCTATTATTTTCTCTGCTTTCCTCCGTGCCTTACACTTTAAAAAGTGTAAGCTTACAAAACACCCCGGCCTCCCTGCAGTATAATTGAGAAGCAACTCATCCATGGGGTCATCCATGTGTGTAAGGCCTTGAAATGGTTTGCCAGCAGCACATGCATATTATTACATCAGGAGTTGTCAGAGCGTATTGATTACACACTGTAATGCACTCGCATACACTCCTCGGCCAACACAGTTATTGTAAATGAGACTCTGTATAGATCCAGCTTCGCACTATCAGCACAGATCATCTATCACACAGTGTGCACCCTGGACTTGGAAAAAAAAAAGACATTCAAACGATGAAGAGGCTGCAGCATCACAGAAAACACAACAACATGTTTGTCCAGCTCAGCAGAAAACACAGAGGGTCATTACAAAGATCAAGAGAGACATGTCAGGTGGTCTCTTAGCGGAACAAGGGGACAGACTGAAGATTACCGTCATAAATTGGGTACTTGAGATGAGATAGCCCATTAGCACAGCAAAAGGGGTTTGTCTGTTAGATCATTCCACAGACACGGAAACACCACAAGAGCTTAAAACAAACTGTGCACAGATGTTGCTCCCAGAGGTGCTATTTATAGAAAACAGACATGCACAGACACAATCGCGCAAACACAAAACCACGAGCACACACACCTTGTTACTCTAAAATTAGGCCAGCGAGAACCTGCCAAAGCCCTGCTGAGCTGGAAGGAGAGAAGAGAAAGATGACTGTGGAGGGTGAAGGTGGGGAGATTTAGAGGACAGATTCATCTTTGCTCTCTATTTCGCCGCAGCACAGCAGGGGTTATGGAGCTTGACTGCATACAGCTGCATCCATTATGTTCATGCGAGCTTTATGTCATGCAAGCCATCTTGAGAAAATGACACAAGAGCGAGCCCCGTTTCATCTGATGTATTACTTAAGAGCTGCTTAGGGGATACTTTTTTTTTTTCACCGCGAACCAAAGGTGTGAAGTTATAACAGGGCAGAATATGAGGAAAAAATGTTGGGAGATGCACTTTGGTTTTTGGCTTGAAATGGTGTTATAATGGTGCCGTCCCTGTCCGTGTTGCTGGAGCATGCAGTACTTGTTATTTTAGCCATGCACGGAGAACACGGTGCAGAAACACAGCTACGCCTGCTGCCTACACACAATGTAAGCATCGAACCAACCAAACAAAACAGGCTGAAGTTACCTAATGTAACACTAAAGGTTTATTCTACCTCAGCACATGCACAAGCCTACATATAACACAGTGTACTAAAACAGCATTATGTAACTACTATATGTAACATTAAAATAACAACTTCAAAATCATTTTAATGGGTCAGTGACATTTCATAAAGTGCATGGTGTCTCTGTCTCAGTCACTCTGTGTCAAACTGCCTGCTTTTGCACTGCGTAGCTTCGATTAGTGCACATTTAACATACACCACCATCTATAATTGATTCTGGTGAAACTATGACATATTTTACAGAGAAAATAGTTATCTTGTTTTGACTTTGATGTCCTCCAACTGCTCTGTGATTTTTGCTCCCTGGCAGACAGATAAC
>JAQLOL010000010.1:8431736-8454261 GCA_029783665.1 Naso thynnoides
ATCCCCGGGTTTTTTTTTCCATTTTTTTTTTTTTTTTTTTTTTTTTATGAGCGCGCTTAATTAAGTTTTCGGTGATGGCTCCCAAATCACTTTTAAGCCAATAAATTGGATCGTCATTTGCAGTTTAACTGTGGTTTAATCATGGCACACTTGTGTGATGAGCGCAGATGAGAAATACAGTAAAACGAGCAAACAGACAATGATGAGATGACAAGATGATGAAGCAATTCCCGACTGCATGAGCGAGTGATCCCCAAAGGAAGGACGTTTCCTTTTTGTAAGTGTTGCACAACAACAAATACGCTTTTAGAGTCCTAGCCCTCCAAGACACAGCCAGTGAGGGAAAATTACAATCTTTTTTAATCTAAATGTTTCTTTTTCTTTGTTTAAAACATAATAATCCTAGGAGGACGTAGTATCCCTGCAGAGATGTGTTAGACATTTAAGATATTTTTAACTTAGTTTACTTGTGTATCACCCAATTAAAGCCATAATTAATGCAGCAAAGTTGTGCTTCCAGAAAAATGTGAAACTTAGTGCGTATGACAAACAGCCAGAATCGAGCCCCATGCAAAAAAGCACCTGAACCAGCAATACAAAGCAAAAAGGTCAAAAGTCTCTGATTGTGCTTTGAAAAAATTGTTTTTCACAGAATTCCCTTTAGTTGTAGGCTCTGCTCTGTGCTGATTGTGTTGCTTCGCACATTCTCTTTCCGTCCAATGTACTTCCATCATCTCGCCGCAGACAATTGGAAAATGTAATTTCTTCTCGTTGAATGAAGGGGTTGGAGAGCACATGATCGTCTGCTCGGGCAAAGTATGTCTCTGTCTCAGAGCAAAACACACTGTCCACAAGGACGTGCTAAATTAGCAGAAAGGTCAAAGAGCGCGATAGAGACGAAGGCCTTTACAGAATGTTTCGTCAGTTTCTCTGTGGGTGTCCAGACGGCGTTTCTGGGAACTATAGGCAATTGAAGCAATACCAGTTTCACAGATAAAAGAAATAAGATTTTTTTTTCAGTATATGTGAACGGTGTCTGCCTATTATACTTCATACTGCTCACGTGGCTCCATGCCATTCAAGCAGACCTGAATCATATCCTCCTTCCACTTGAAAATATTAGTTCCCATTTAGAAGTAACCCCAAGCAGTTTCTCATCTCTTGCTTCCCTTTGACCTTATTGTGGTTTAATAGCAAAATGGAGAAACTTTCTACTTCCAAACAGAATAAAAATCCATTTGAGCTGAATTTGAAAAACCCCAAAGCAATTGGCAGTAAAGTGCTTGAGAGTTGTTAACAAACCACTGATAAATCCAAAATAAGAAACCTCTCTGCTCTGCAAAGGAAATGACAACAGTGAGCAGTGTTGTGGGTACGCCCTCTCGCTCTCGGTTCATCGCATCTGACATAAACTGGCACAAAGGACCCCATAGTTCTTCCAGCAACCCTTGACAGCAGTAAGGGCAGTAGCAGTAAATGAAAGCAGGCAAGCATGTTAGCCTGTAGTCTACACACAGCGCGGGGGATACAACTGATGATTCTTCAAGGCCTCTGCTTGTCCTGCAGCAACGTGTGCTGAAAAATGGCGATGATGGTGCTGGTACATTACAACAGCGCTTAGGCTCATTAGCCTTTTCTTCAGCTCACCAGTTCTGATTATGAATCCTTTCATCACTTCTTCAAGTGTGTTTTTTTTTTAGCGCCGGTGAGGGTTTGCATACGTGCACACACGTAAGAACGACACCACACGAGGAGGGAGGATGTTTGCCAAAAGCATCAGCAAACACCTTTTGTTGTTTTCTTATTTTCTGTTGGTCAGGTGGCAATAACGCAACTTGTGCCAGATTCTAAAAAACAGGCTCACAGTTCTGACATCTGTCAATTACAAACATATTAATGGTTGAAGTTTAGGTTTGGTTTGCATCAGAAAAAGCATCGATGTCTCTTTTTTCTCCGGTGGTTTCTTTGAGTAGGCAATCTTACACAGCAGTTAGTACAAGGAGCTGATTGAAATCAAGTTTTTTTCCCCTTCCCCCATACAATACCTGACAAGTTGTGAGCCAGTATGATACCCCATGTGATGAGAAGCTCATTAAACCCTGAAACCGAACAATGTTACCTTGCCTTGTATAAAAATTTTAAGGAAGACGAAGGAGAAAAACAAAGAGAGAAAAGTACGAGCTAGAAAGGTGGTGCTGATGTTGTCATTTCTAAACAAAACTCCAAATAAAATGACAAAGAAACATTCTGTTCCTGCAGCCACATCAGGGCTTTGTCTTGTGCACATTACTATGCTTCGTTCCGGGGCATTTGTTGAAACATTTGATTTGTTTTTTGTTTGTTTTTCATGGGAGGAGTGTCTCACATTTCTGTGTCATGCTGACGAGCTGTCAGAACATTGACCTTCGCCACTGTCGCTTGCAAACCATTCACATTCTTTCCATGATTATTCACATTCTTTCCATGCAAAATCTAAATCAACCAGGGACTTGAGTCACTTCTGCACTCTCAACAGTTAAGGTGAAGATACTTTAAGGTCACATATGCAGCGTTCAGTGAAAATTGATCTCTGCATTTAACCTATCCCCGAGGAGGAGTGCACAGACAGACAGATAGACAGACAGCAACTCCAGATTCAGAGCTAGAACAGTGGTCAAGGGTACTGGCTGGAGATAGATATATATATATATGCTTTGGGTACACTCACACTTGGTCCAGTTGCCCTGTACTGTGCCGAAGCATGATTGTCCCCCCCTCCTCTCCCTCACTGCTCTGCACTCACATTGCTCCAGTCTAACCACGCCTGAGCATGCTCCAGCCACCTGATCTATGGAGTCCGACCTGTATTTTCAAATATTGAACCATCTTCTTTTTTTTTTTTTCATCTTGTAATCAAATTTTCAAATTGTTCTCTGGTATATGCCTTCTGTTGTCTGCCTGAATTAAACGTGAATTTTTCACGAAGTCACTCCTTGTCTGTGCTCGTGCTTGCGCATCCGTACTGTGCCAAAGCCCACTTCTTCCAAACGTGCCAGGGCCAACAAAGCGAGCCGTGCTTGGGCACGGAGCGGATCTTACACTAGTCAAACAAACTGGACTTAGGCATGGTACGGATTGCCTAGTGTGAGTGTGCACCCTTAACGGTGGGGAAAGCACCCGCAGAAAACCCACGGAAACATGGGGGTAACGCACAGACTACACACAGAAAGGCACAGTTGGGAATCGAGCCCAGGACCCTCTTGTTATGAGGCGATAGTGCTAACCACTAATTCAACCACTGTTCACATCTTTGTTTTGTACAGATTATACAACCTTAAGGATCAGTAACATGTTTACTGGTGACCTGTAGAGGTGTTGTTGTTTTTTCTGTAAAAAAAAGTCAAGCTGGCTGTTTTCAGTCTTTATGCTAAGCTAAGCTAAGCTAACCGTTTTTGACTACAGCTGTAGGAGGCACAAAGTCTCAGCAAAATTCTCTCAAAAAGCGAATAAGGGCATTTTCCAAAATGTCCAACATTTTTTTGATCTTTGGCTGCAAAGACCTGACATACAGAAAGTAGATTCATCTTAATTTCATTAGTATAACAGCAACCAGTACCACAACAGACATACTGATAAAGAAAATTAAAGGGGGTGGCGTGGGGTGCTCTGTATTTGTAGCTTTTAATAGCTGGGACATTCTGAACCATAAAAGACAGACAGTAAGTGAGACTGTAGGTAATCTGGATTTGGCAGTTTCTCAAATCTCAGATGTCCTTGAAATCACAAAAGAGAGGATTTCTCAGAGCAGTCCCTGCTTTCATTACTACAGGACAATAACATAACTTTGCCAACAAAGGAAGGAGATGTGTTCACTAGCACGCAGCAAGTTCAACCCCCGTACTGTGGCAAAATTAATGTAAACAAGCGACTGTCAGAAGGGCACAAAGTGGATCTAACAACTTTTACAAGTGTTATATATTAAAGGTGGTAGCAGTGATGTTACGTGTGATGAATGTGCAAAACATTAACTTTTAACCTCCACTCCACTGGCCTTAAAGTATAGCAACAGAATTAAAAGCCTGAATGAGGCCTGTGTCTCAAACACTGACAGCCTTTCAATTTGAACGCAACAGGAAATGTTTCAGCATTCACCGATCGGCGTAATAAACTTCCACCTTGACATATAGTGCACTTCTGGGTCTAACATACTGCAGAGTACAACTGCAACATTTTGGAAGTGCTTGTGTTTGGGCTGTAGTGAGGTAATAAAAAACAGTGTTGCTCCATGGAGTGTAAAATGGGAGGGTTTGGCAGTGTGTAGAGAGGGAGGACAGCAGGGGAGAGGAGAAGGAGCGCAGGTCGCCAGGGTAATTTAGCTCTGATCTCAGTGCGAAGTCGTGAGGCTCTGGGAGGGAACCCCATGCATCACACTGCAGCCCTGTCCGGAGTGCACTCCTATGATTGATCACCTCACACCTCGCTTTAATTTAAAGTCAATGGCATCTATAGATACCTGTCAGAGCGGAGCAACCTGTAATGTCTCCTCACAGGCCACGGCCCTCAGTTCTCCGACATGCAGAGCCGCCAAACATCAAGTGGAGCTTTAGCAGCGCGGGAACAAAAGGAAGAGAAAGGCGGCAAGTCTTGTAATCACTCATCCAGCTGTTTTATTTCTGGCAGCTGGGACAGAAAGTGTAAGGTGTTCACCGGTGATTTGAGTCGAAGATGGATTGCAGCTGGTGGAACCCAATGCAAACACAGCTGAAGGAAATCAGATTTGTTGTACAAGATCTACAGTTTATGAGCACAAAATGTAATTCAGAATCAGGTTTAGACCTTTAGAGGATCGCAGCTTTACTGGCCATCGTTTCTTTTTTTAAGTGACTATAGGGAACTCCCAGTTTTTGTTGATTCTAGTGGCCCCTTGGGACGAAAGCGGTAGTGACACAATCGCCTAGTGTCATATAGATCTTTGCGAGTGCATGCCAGGTAGGCAGAGCTCGGCTTAACACCAGCAACATGTGCATTTGTTTTGGCAGCGAGTGAAAGAGAGACCACAAGGTGGATCGCGATGAGGAAATGTATTTATATGTGACTGAGAAATAAGTTTTATGACAGCAATGTCCCTGGAGACCCATTACCTCTATTTTCTGTGGGCTAACGTTACACAGCCAATTAGTTGTTTCAGTCATTTTCAAATTAAAAAGCAAAAAGAACTGCTGCTTAAGTGTCTTAAATATGAGGTTTTTCTGCTTTTTTGCATGAGTTATGGAAATAAATGAGAAGTCTTTGTGTTTTGGACTGTTGCTTGAACAAAAGGAGCCATTTGAAGACGTCACATTTGGCTCTGGGAAATTAACATAAGCAATTTTAGCTGTTTTCTGACATTTCATGGAATAAACGATTAGTTGTAGACATAATCGAATCTGTAAAGACAACAATTAGTTGTGGCCCTAATCATGAGACTGTTTCATAAATACTTAAAAGTTCCTCGTAGTCACTTTAAAACGCAGACCTAAAACATCTCTTACAATGTTTTCTCCACTTGTGTGTCTGCCTTTGTTGCTCTGAGCCAGCTCTGACTTAAATTGCCTTTTGTGTTCTTTATTTTCCACCTTCATCTTAATATCAGGGGGAGAGGCAGAAAGACTTATATGGGTATTACAGATGACAAACGAGATAAGTGTGGAACAGTTCTCTCTTTGTACCTGGCAAGTCTGTAACTTTCTGTATTACAAATGACAGCAGGTCTCGCAGGGACATAAGATCACACCCATTTAATCATTCATATCCTTCAGCAATTACATTTTATTTTTGGCAGCGAACTTATGGGCCATCTGAATCATTGAAATAAGTGCAAGGAGGTGATGCTGACTGACTTGATTAATGTTAATAAAATGGAATGAATTTTTTTTTTTTTTTACAATGGCAAAAATAAGTGCTGTTCTCCTGCATCTCAATTATTCAAAATGCAACTGACAACACCTTTAAAATACCGATCAGAATTGTCTTTAGAAGTCTTTAGTCTTTGTCATGCAAATTTTCTGAGAGAATTTTTCTTCTTTTTCACCCAAGATTCTCTGCACCCTCCCCTCCTCATATGAACACGACCTGGTCTCGTCTCGTGGCCTCCAACTATCACTATCATTAAAGCAGACCCTCCGGGCCCCTGCTGGCAAAACCATACTCTGATTTGTTGTCCCTGACCTCCACTCTTGCATTTCTAATGCAGGACCCTGCCCCCCAGGGCTTGACAGGCACCTACAGGGCTGCAGGAAGCAAGTAGCCTAGAGCAGAAAAGATATGACTGCTTGACATTTCTTCAGGTTTAAGGTCATGTATTACTACAGACCCACACATACATGACAGTATACTGACCTGATGTATGGGATCTGCAGGTTTTACGGTCAATGAATGCCCACATATGCATACATGATTCCTGCACGAAGCAGAAGCTGAACCTTTATTAAAGTTCCTCTCAAGGCAATGATTAAACCTTTAAAAGCTCATTTCTGTTCGTCAAAATTAAATATTTAGAAGTTTTTTTTTCCATGAAAAATAACTCCCCTATGCCTGTCATTGGCTTAGCTGTAGCTATGCACCTTTGCCTGCATGGAGTAGGCACAGATCTACAATCTCCACCTCTGTTTTCACCAACAGCTCGCCTGACGCTTCAACTGGTTCCATATTTTTAAGCTTTTTGTTGATGCATGAAGTCTCTCAATTTCTTCTTTTGCAACTAAAAACAGGACAAGTATCTAGTATCATTTTAAAATGGTGAAACTTGACAATAAAAAAAAAGCAATAAGCAGCTACACCTGGTTTCTCCTTCATTTCACTGTAGCTCTGTTCTGTAAGATAATGGCACTGGTTTTGTAAAGAGTAACCCAAGGCTGTCTGAATCCTATCTTTTTTGCTCACGACATGTCATGTCACAATAGAAAGACACATTAACAAGGTTAAAAACTTCTGGTGTTTGGCTGTTTACAGACACTTTTGACTGTGCTAGGCTGAGGAACAAAAGCAAAGCTTCAGCAATGCATAACTACTGAATAACTGGTGAAAATAACTATTTTCTAGCAGCGGCAGAATTCTTGCAGTGGTTTGAATATGAGAATTATGAACACAAGTAAAAGAAAGTCCTACCTCAGAATTGGCCCTGGACTTTTTGGCTTGTGGTTTGTCACCTTGCAGCCCCCTTATCTTCAAGTTGTTACTGGTAACTGGTCCAACTAAAGAGTCCTGTCTCCTTCACAAATCATTTTATTTGAATATTTCTAACGTCTTGAAGCAATACTATGAAAAAATGAAACATACAAACAAACAAACAATTGCAACCCTTCTTCAAATATTATGCCATATTATTTGCAATATACCAACAACCTTCCCTGTTGTAGGGCCCAACTGAAACATCAGTTTGACGATATCATCAGTTGATAATGACCGGTAGTGGTGAATCAGTATCGGCATATATGTTCATGGGTATGTGCCGATTTTAAAACTGTTTAAAACTGGCCAAAAGTATCGGCAGACCTATATACCGGAATTTTCTTTCTCCCCGATATCAGTATGTGCCCAAAACATCCCATTTCAGTTAGGCTCTACCCTGATTATTATTGAGTAAAGTTTGGTTTATCAAAGAGGAGATTTTTGCAGCAGACACAGATTCATCCCATGTTAAGCTTGAGTATACTTAAACGCAGCCACTGCAGGGGAGGAGCATATGTCTGCTTTGTTCATTTCATGCACAGTAAACTGTGTCTGATTGTGCCATGTCACCCTGTTACTCCGTCTGTGGCTGCACTGTGCGTACCTGTGCACGTGCAGGGGGGGGCAGCACGTGGGGGCATGTGTGTATCGGCCAGAGAGAATCACATTTTTGGATTCACTCCATTTCACACTGTAATTGAGATAAGTGCCGTTGCCCTGATCATCCATCCAGAAGACACAGAGGGAGTAAATCAATGTCCTGTCTGAAAGCCTAACAGGTCAAAGGGGAGGTCTGTTGTTGTACAGTGTTTGCCAAGGTACATCATTTCCAGACAAGGCTGAGCACCGAGCAGCTACCAGACGCATCAGATCACACTTAGAGAAATGCCTTTGAAAATACACTTCACTGTTTTTGTACGAATGGAGCATTTGAGAAAACAATGTACAAATAATTACAAAACTAGTGTAAAATTATGGCTTACACTCAGCTGAATTCGCATGATTGGAATGATCAGATGTCCGCTGAAGTGCTTGAATTTCCTCCAACCATCTCTGAAAGTGCGAACGAGAAAGCTGAATAATCTGCCACCTTCGGTCGAGTCCAGTTTTTCCAATTGGTCTACTGAGAGAAAATGCCCAAGTATTAAGTAATTAACCAATAAATAAACATATAATTCTTGATTAGCTCTGACCATCTTGCCGTTAAATTGACTCATTTGGGACTGGCATACAGAAGAGGAAAAAGAGATGAGAGGCAGCCATGGAAATTTTACTGGACCATCACACCCGCACCCGAGATACTCCACCCACAGACCAGCTTAACATAATAGGAAATAACTTTGCAAAAGTGGTGAGGGCTTGCCACCAGTTCACAGGCAGACGGGATCCACCAGAAACGACTCTTGCTTTATTATACATGTGGTCGATGGTGCCACGTGTATTGAGAGGCTTTTGAATCGACTGACAAACTCAGTAACCAACAGAAAGATTCCTAATTGCTCCTGGATGCAGCTGAAATCATTGTGATGCTGAAGTGAAGCTAAATCAGATTAATGTGCCTTAAAAATTTTCATTTAATGCGCCGTTTGTGCATATTTCATGTGCACTAAAGCAAAGCAGCTCCAACACTAAAACCACAGAAACGACTCACGATGAGAGGCTTCTAATTATGTTGTCAGCAAATTGCACATCGCTTCTCACACTGACACACAGCAGCACGCTGCGACATACAGCCACATAAAAGACGACCATGTAAAGATATCTCAAACTCGCCACCATGAGCCATTCAAAGCTGCCATCTTGACAGGAGATTTTCCAGCGGGAGAGTTTCACATTCAGCTTAGTTTGCAGATCATAAAGGCTTTTACTGCCTCATGCATTACAGTTCGTCGCCATGCGCAGAGCTTAATGTATGCCTATTTGCATGTACATTACACATCAAGCTCGAAAGTGCCAAAGCCAGACTGTATTCTGCTCTGTACTTAACGGCCCACTCCATGCCACAGGCATGACAGAGCTCCTCTAATAGTGAGTGCTTAGTCAAAGTAGGCATCCCTGAAATGTGAAAATCAATCATGGGTGACAGCTCATTTGGGCTATCTACCATGGGAAGGCAGGGTTAGGGAATAAAAGGGTAGAAATTCCAATTACACAGTTGATGACCGTTCGCTGCATGGATATGTGTAACCTCTGGCTGACGTGTTGACGCCTCCATCCAATTGTATAATGAACCCGCTGTGGGCATAACTATTTTAGCGGAGATTAGAAACCAGAAGAAGAATAAAGTGAGTGTTGGATTAACACTAGAATGGCCAGAATTCCATTCCTACTAGTAAGGCAATGAGTGGTCATTTTGGCCACCAGATTCCAAATTCTATTATCTGTCATGATAAATACCCAATATAGAGAGTAAAGCATTTATTGTGTCAGGATATCTTTTTAAAAAAACAAAATAACACCTGAAGATATGCTGAGGAGGAAGAGAAAACACCTCCTTTCATCAGAGACAGATCATCCCGATCGGCTCCCAGATGATGCAGGTGAGCTTTGCTCCGCTGTGCTGCCATGCCCCACGCTGCTTACCGGGCCAAAAATTGCCTCTGTAAATGGAATTTGTGGCTGCTCTCAAAGTTTTACCTTTGACAGAGACAATGATAGTTGCCAAGCAACCAAGATGCAGCTGCAAATGCGTGAAAATGTACCATTTTAACTGCGGCAAAGTCTGTGCAGTCAATTTGACCACCTGTGGCCGAAATAGGTAGAAACGATCGCATTTTGTTTGCCTACAGAGTAATTTGTAAAAATGAGCTTTTTTAATGAAAATACAGACATTTCTGGGAGAGGTCAGGGACCAGCAGCACTGTAATTCTTAATTCTGCTTGACATTTAAATGTGAAAATGGTCAAAACGACTGTCATGGCCTCCCTTAGGGCTGGGCAATTTATCAATATTGCATCATAATGTGATATGAGACAAGATATCGTGACAGATTTTGGATATCTTTATGTCATGAAATGGCTTAAATGTTGTCTTTTCCTGGTTGAAAAGGCTTCATTACAGTTAAGTGATGTGATTTTCTGAACTTACCCAACTGTTCCCACTGTGCTTTATTTACCTTCACCCACTTATCCACATTACTGATGATTATCTATCAAAAAATGCCATCGGATTATTTTGTGAAATCACCAAAAGTCATTCTTACAACACTGTCTCAGTATTGAGGTGTTTGGTCAAAAATATTGTAATATTTACTAATTTTATCACCTTAGCCACTCCCACCCCTTAGAATGCACAAGTCTTCAGTCACAACCCGCACAACCTGCATGATCAATAATTATCGATATCGACCGATATGACACTTCACTATAGGTATAGGTTTGTTAGCTGCATCGCCCAGGTCTAGCCTCTCAAATGTTAAAAGAGAAGATCCAAGCTCTTCCACGGGGCACTCAGACAGGTGAGAAATGAGATCACAGACAGGCAATGGCACACTGTAACGAGCATATTATCACATATAGAGTCGAACCTGGCTGCTTTTAGCTGATTAGAGCAATTAGAGAACAGTATGCCACACTGTCACATACCTGTCTAAAACAATAAACCATATGCAATTCATTTTAGTACACAGTGCTTGAGACAAAAGTTCAGCTTTAAATGCCAACAACAAATCAAAAGGTGAGATCACCACGGCCCAGGCTGACAGCAGCTTACATGACCCATTTAACCTCCTTGCAAGCCATGCAAAGCCCACAATCTGTTCATTGGCCCTCCCTTCACCCGTGGACGGAGTGCCGCGGCGGCCTGCTGTGGAGTCAAACTGCTCAAAACTAATATAATTTCCGTCTGGGCAATCTAATAAAACACAAGGGCCGTTTTCCCTCTCTCCAGTCCCTCCTGCCCTCTTTCCATATATCCTGGCGAAACCGCTATGATTCATCAAAGATGTGGTGGCGGTTCTCAGTATGCAATGAGCGAAAGGCACCTTGGGGAATTTTATGATCCATGACGAAGCGTCCAGGATCATTTTGGATGTATGCATGTGTCACTGCATATTAATAATGGCCTCTGTCTCACAAAAGCGCCAGCACACCTTCAAAAGAGATAATTTAATCTTCTCCCCGCTGAGCCTCCTCTCCTCTCCAAGCTTTCTAATACTTTGACTCAGAATCCCAGCCAAAGCAGCCATCGTTTACATTGTGCTCCTTGGCTTTAGGATGATAAAGAGACGAAACAGGAAATGACAGAGGAAGTCAAGCCAACCAGGAGGAGGGAATAAGCCCCTAATTCAGAACACTGCTGATCAAGATAAACCCAGAGCCAATGGAGAATCTCCTTTCTTCTCTTTACATATGCAAATTGAGAGGTCATATGATGTTACCAAGGAGCTAGTTGTTGAGGAAATTGACTTTTTACCCTTTTGGGTTATCTGTCCAGTGCAGAGGATCATGTGTGACCACAAAAGAATCCATGAGTGAAAATTACCATCTTGCAGTACTCTTCTTCTCCTTTGCTCATGTTTTTGCATTGCAAGCCTGCAAACAAATGAAAGAAGCAAAAGAACAAGGCAGGGTGCTCTTAAGTGAGCTCCATGTGCCCTTTATCTTGCAGGAACATTTCATTCTCTTTAAAGAGCTGACGTCCCACAGTGAAGTCGACAAACGAGGAGAGCATTGTGGGATCCTGGACTTGTTTACAGGACGCCGTGGCGAGCATCGTCAAAGCGAGAGACAATACTCATTATTCAGCGACTGCACGGCATACAGACAGCTACCGAGCTCAGAAAAACTCTGACACAAAGCTTCCTGTTTGATATAAAACGCTGCGTGATCTATGATATGTTGATGCGTAATAACTGCAAATGTCCTGCTGTTTTATAGTCATACATGTTGTGGTGAGAGTCAGTTAACCTGCGCCCGGCGAAAACCGTCGTAAAAAACCTTCCATTATGTAAATAGATTCAACAGCATATTCCCCATATACCAATAAAACAGTCACAGCACACAGCGGCCACTTATTGGCATGCATGATGATGCACTGCTGTTAACAATAGGGTAATGTCAGCTGATGATGTAAGTGCATTTAGAAGATGCGTAAATCTGTAAAAAGAACCATTAATGGTCCATCTAGAGAATATCCATCCAGAGAAAAAAGCAAAGTCAACGTCAAATATCAAATACAACATGGCACAGAATTGCAAATGAATGCAAATCTGGACTAAATCCTTTCAATTGCTGCAAAGACCACTTAGCATATTAGCACAAGAGCTTGATCTCTTGATCTTGATGAGTGTTGACTTCAATAAGTTTTAAAAGCTTTGCAGTGCATCGTGTGTAACCGCTGCCTTTGTGTACTCCTGAATGCCAGTGATTACTAACAGCTGCTAAAATTGAGGATATGGTCCATTAATTTTCTTCTTTATATTTTTACAGCGTTTGGTGTTCAGCTTTTATCGAGTGCCAAAATGTCTGAGGGGGGGCGGCACTTAAAACAAATGCGATGAACAAAGCTGAAAGTGTTACTTGTTAAGGATTTCTGGCAATGGTGTCTGCAGTGCATTGTGGTTTACAAGTATGAGGCAAAGATTTGGATGGAGTCTCTCACAAAGCTGTGCTAGTATCATGAACTAAAGCAATAATGTAATGTACAAATCTAAAAGGCCTGGAAAAAAAAAAGGATAGGGTGTGCTTATTGAATGTGTGCATGTTTTTTGATGAACGTGAACTGAACCCAATTGTGGGACTTCAGATTCCCTATGAGCTCATATTGTTTGTAAAGTTTGAGGAGTGGGACAGAGAGGCTTAAAGGAGCGGTTAATATGCACACAGAATGGCCAGGCATGGAAACTAAAGCGATCGGGCAGATTGTTGGGCACGCTGTGGTGCACTAAATCATGACTACAGGTGAGTTACGCTGAATTCAACGTAACTTTTGTGAGACTTACATCACCGACAACAACAAATGCCTGTTGTATGACAGCTTCACGCTTTTGTCTAGCACGTAGCTGTAACGGACCATGAATCTCGTGCTCAATGCCATTAAATCTCAGAGAATGTTCGGATACGAAAGATAAGGTAGGATGAATGGCTCAGTTGGAAGGTATATGATTCTAAACTGTGTTTTTGTTTTGGGTTTGTTAAATTTAAATGTTCCATGTTTCCCTGGCATTCTTGAAAGTAACTTATATTGCACATTATGTTATGATGAATAATGTTGATTACAGTCTGTAAGCAAGACCCCTTGACGGAAAACAAGGAAGGAATTAAATAAAGATAACCCCCCCCCAAAACAAAAAACCCGACAAAACAACTATGATCTAGTTACTAGCTGTGATTCATGCGTTGTGTCCTCTTGTTAATACAGCTGTCAAGTTTTGAAAAAACAGTTACTGTTACGGTTACTGACACTGGTTCCAGGGTTTAACCAAAAAATGAACACTTATGCCAGTATAGTTCCTCCTGTGCTGCGAAAGTACCTACTCTGGAGTTGGAACTAAAAAGGTTCCACAAAATGTAGTTCAAAAAATTACAAAAGTTCATGGTTCCTGTGTGTAGCTGCAGTAAAACAGAAGGCCCCTAGAACTTTAAAATGGTTCATGTGGTCTGAAAACCCCTTTAGCCTCACCCAGTGTGTAAAATCTGTGCATCTGACTTTGTGTGTGTGCGTCTGCAGCAGCTGTGGAGTTTCGATTGTACATCTCTCTGCTGTCTGCTTTGGTTTATGTGACTTTTATTTATTTCTGGTCGTCTGTGTTTTATTTTCTAAGCTGTCTTTTTTTCTCTCTCTCTCTTTTCTGGTTAATTCTGGGGAGGCTGTACAGAGGAGGGCTATACATTGTATATTCATAGTTGATAATCAGTGGTATGCACAGGATGCAAGATCTGTCTTTAGGCTGCAAGTGAAATTTTGGAATTTAGGGCTGAGTTTAGACATAATGACTCTGCGGCATGATGTTGAATTAACATTTAATGCGTTTTTTAAAGTGTTAATTGAAGCTCTTCTTTAATTACAGTGAAACCTCATATTTTTATGCAAATCGGGCCTGCCAGGTCTGAAAAACAAGTCCGAAGGTCAGCTGCATTAGGAGCAAAATAGAGAAAATTAGCATGAACTAATTCATTTTTGGGAATGTGTACTTGGTCCAAATGTAAAAACTGTGAACTATGAATGTGAACTAGTTCATTTTAATAAGCTTGAACTGATCTTTGACCTTGCTTTTGTGAAGTGAGAACTCGCTCAGCACTGAATGCAGAGAAACTGATTTACCTGAGCCGTCTGTGAGGATGGACGGAGGTGTGGGGCTCATTCAGCATCTCACGCCCTTCATCAGCCAGAGGTGTCACTACAGTGCAGGAAAGGATCAAGCCAAGCAGCCTGTTACAGGCTCGACATCACCTGTATGTGTTTTTTCTTGTTCAGGGGCAGCTGTGGACACGGCCGCCGGTCAGTTTTAGACACAGTCAGAACAACAGTCAAGGTCAGTATCTGATAGAGACACACAATCTCACTACAAAAGCCAGGGACACATAGAGGCAAGTCGCCTCGGTGTCCTGGTCTAAATGTACATGAAAACAGATATCATCTAAGCCAATACAATCAATGATAAATACCCACAAGTCAGCTGCTTCAGACTCACACAACAAGATCTCACTGACGAACTCATCTAACCCCAGATTCTGCACTGGCTATCTGTACATTCTCAATACAGAGATGTCAAATCTGATTGAACTGAAGCTTTACTTTTGATCATCGCCTTTTCGCCACCATCACCTAACCACGTCTCTTTTTAAGGCTACTTTTAACTTGTTTTTGCAACATTCTACATACTGCGAGGTAATGAGAATGTTTAAAAGTACTATGTTACCCTTTGATTTTAAGGCTTTAAAGAATTCCGATGAAGTATTCAGAATGCAAATGAGAATATAAATAAAAATGTTTCATATTTAAATGAAGCACAGCTTCTTCTCCATGACTATTGACGTCAAACAAGAAGTAAGAATTCTTATGGACTTCCTGGATTTACAAAACAGGAAAACAGATAAATAATGTTAAACTTTTAAGATATTTAAGTCATTTTGTTTTCTTCCTCAGTCCTCTAAAACCATACAGTATATTCAAAGCAACACTGGCGCCTTGCAGCACCTGAAACCATGACCTAAAATCTACTGTAGAGTTGTATGAACACCTTGCTGTACCAGCCTTGAAAATGGCAATTGTTTCATATTACAGGTGTTTCTCTTTTTTGTCTAGTTTATTGAAAGACCATATAAATGAGTATCTTGTAAATTTTACAGCTATACTGTAGCCATCCTTTCAACATTCCTGCGTGTGTAAATCCATTCCGGTCAAACGTGTCCATGTTGCCAGTCAGTAATATTTGCACACAACTACATGCAGACCCTTTTCTCCTTGATAGGTTGCCCAATCTATCTGAAAGTGCACATGGGCATTGAGAATTGCCATTTGCCATTTGTTTCATCTACCTACTGCCCATGCCCTGTTTTGCCTTCTGAGGAAACATTTGTCCACTGTAGCAGAACTGTGCACAACTTTTTCAGATTAAACGTGCCCCACAACTTCACCTCTGCGCGACTACTGCTGCTATCAACAGAGCTGCATACCACTGGAGTGCTGGTTTAAAACAATCTATTCTGAATGGGCTGATGGGTTGACCCGCTGTACTGCCGCTTGCAGCACAGTACTGAATCACAGGTTTTTAACCACTGAGAAGGAATCAAAAAATAGCGCTGTATTTCTGTCATTCAAGAGCGGAGTGGCTCCCATAACAGTGAACAGTACGGATGCTATCCCACCTCCAACCACAATGTGTTCTGCAATGGCAGAGTGGCGTTGCCTGTGTTTTCACTTACTGACTCCACAGGCAGAAGAAGAACAAAATCAATGTTTTTTTATTATTTATTTATTATACATAAATAATATTTATATAAAAAAACAAAAAAAACTATTTATTTAAAAAAATAAAATTTAAAAAAACAAAAAAAAACATGCTATGGGCAGTGGGTAGACACAGATGGCTTTGTCTGTGTCTGCCTATGGCAACTCACAATGCCCATATGTAATATCAGATTGACTGGGCAACCCTTCGAGGAGAAAAACAGATGCAGACAGACAGACGGATGTACGGATGGAGTTTTATTTTGTATTATGATAAGGATACGTACCACTTTCATATCAGACTGTCTAAAAATGGACGATACCTTCATACATTTTGTTAAGATGTATACTTACTTGATCTCAAATGTTTCCAACAATGTTCAAACTCAGAGAAATCTGTAATTTTATCCAAAGTAACAGTGCGTTTTATTTTGTTGCCTGTCGCTAACCCCCAGGGTAACACCAGTAAAAGAGTGAGGAAGTAAGTTGACAAATGGGACTAAACACGTCATGACTAAAACTTCAACACGTTACCTCGTGTGTGAACATTTCGACATGAGTCTGTCGGACAGATTCTTTTTTTAATGCAACAGTGGTTGTTTTATAATTTAAAAAAAAAATCCCATGATACCACACCACTTCACAACATCATCAGACTACATATTTTGTTTTCACTGTTTTGATTGAGGGACCTCTAGAGGCAGAAACCACAAATGATGCATTAGAATGCCTGTCCAAATTTTTTGGGTGGATATTTAATTCAAGTACATTAAAATAAAGATTCCATCTAATAATTTTCTCCACTTATTTTGCGTAATCCCAACTGCAACATGCCCACGTCAAGTCAAACCCTCTACAACTTACAACAGTGCTCACTCTAGCAGCACAGTTATGTGTGACCACGCAATTTTACGCCATTAGTTAATGAGTTTTAGCATATTCTGTCATCAGACAGGACAGAAAGCAATTCCTATTGCTGTTCTCCTTTTAGTTTCTCAATGACGTTATCATCATGGCTGACTCCCACTTCTGTTGCAGCACATAACCTCATAATATGTACAACGAGCCACTTAATGGTGAAATAAATGAGTCAGAAGCCTTCTCCCTCTTGTCTTCCCTGTTTTGGCATGTGTGTGTATGTGAGAGAGAGTGAGAGGAGCAGGAAAATAAAACAAACAGAAAGCACACCCATGCAAGTGTGATCCTTTCCATGTATGTGTGAATGAACGGCAGTTCAGAGAGTGCTCTTTTATTCACTCACATTGCTCTCAGCAAACCGTGTTTGTGGCAATGACGAAATCCCCCGCTGTCTTTAAGGTTTCTTTCTATCGCCACTCTCTCACCTCCCCTCAAGAGCGTGGAGGAGGTGAGAGGGAGAAAGCCTGAGCTGTCATCACAGTTTAGATCAGTGTCCTAACCTCCCTCCGCTGCCCCCCTCTGCCCTCCACCCAAACCTCCAGCAGCGTATTATGCAACTTTAAAAAAAAAGCAGGTCATGGAAACATCCAGAGAGGAATCAAAGAAGATAAACAGGAAAGGAAGGAAAGGAAAGGAAGAGCCTCTTCCTCCCCTCTCTTCCTGCTTGTGCCTGTTGTAGCGTGTGATTCAGCGGGAGGTCGGACCACTGGAGGGAGAGAGCCTGCAGCGTCTAACGCAAACGAACGCCTGCAGGCTCACTTTCAGACACATACACGTCAGACACCAGCATCCCGAGCAATCATGATAGTTTCAACAAGACACAATCCATCATGTCCTTGTGCTTGTGCGAATGTGTGTGTGTGTGTGTGTGTGTGTATTCAGGCTGCATGCTGTGAAATGTATCACTGTAAAGATTACTACTTGCCCAAAGTTCAGATCAAACTTCCTAAACACGCATCCTCCTTATTATGAAAACCTTATTTTGACCCCGTCTTTGTCGTGCATTATTAATAAAGCTTCTAGTCAGAAAAGGAGCTCTTGTAAGCCAAAGAGACGTCACACAGTACTTCTGCTCCGCACTGCAACTAAAGCCAGGGAGCAGAAAGACGTGTGATTAAGAGCCAGCAATCTTAAAAAATGATTACAGTGAAGTTTTTTACAGCTTCGTAAAACAATAAATAACAATTTGAGCTGAAGTTGAGTATTATAATTAACTAATCAAGTTTACCTTCCACAATTACACTTGACATTCTGTGAGGCTGTTCTTAGTCACCACGGTGCTTTGAGCTAAGTGCTAACATTTGTACTAACACTCGTAACTATCACGCACACAATGACAATGCTTATTCGCTAATGTCAAGTAACTCTGGTCAATGTTTACAATCTTAAAGTAGCATGCTAACATTCATTAGCACTGTCAAAGCTGCTATGAGCTGGATTTGGTAAATTTAGGAGCCAATCAGACGCAAAGAAAACTGAAATCTTGAAAGCAGATCTGTCAGGTCAGAGTTCGCATTGGCATTAACATGACTGCTAATGCTGCATCAGCAACTGCCAGCTACAAGCTAACAAACAACATAAATTAAAGAAAAAAGATGCTAAATAACTCAACTCATATTCTGTGTAACCGCAAGGCACTTGTTGGCATTTATTGAAAAGCATCCATGATAATGAGCCTTGTCTTCTACAGACAATGGTTACACAAACAATGGGAATGGTTGGATAACGTTACTGTTCACTAACAGCCGAGACAAACCTAGTTTTCCTTTCCAAGGGGGTAGCGCTACTCCACAAAGCAAGGTTAGACAGTTACCCAGATCATCTTGAAACTTTCAACAAAGTTTGTTCGAATTGTGTATAATAGTGTCCTTGCAGGTGGCTGAATTCCAGACTCTCTATTACACTTACCATCCTAATATGTCTGCTAAAAGCTGGGGCACAAAAGACTCCTCATCTGAGGCTAATTGAAGCTCAAACATGGAAGGCTAAATCTCTTCATGCTTTTTTCTTTACGCTAATATTAGCCAGATGAGGTCCTGGTGCACACTGCTCTTTCAGCCATGATGGGAGGGACACAATGCCCAAGACTGACAGGTCAAGGGTCTCTCAATGAAAGAGAGAAGGTAGATGTGCCTCTAAACCCTTTACAGCCCCTTTTACTTTTTATGTATGAAAACCATGTGAACTAAATAATCATCATTACACACTTTAAAATGTCTGAAGAGGAACTTCAAACTGTCCCTGGTGCCGGCATTCAAAATATGATGATTTGCTGATTTTCAGGTTTTATATGATTTTTTTTAGTCATTTGTAAAATGTCTAGAAAATTAGAAAATATTATTTCAAAGATTAAAAATAAATCAACATTTCTGACGATCTATTCAGTCATTTGTGAAGCCAAAAAAATCACTGTTTTCAGCATTTTAAATGTAAGAATTGACACTTTTATCTATTTAGTATTAGTGTATAATGCTGTGAAGTCAATATCTTTGCATTTTAAACTCTTACATAATATATATTTAAAGGGTTGTATTGCTGATTACAATAACAAACAATTTAATGATGTCATCTTGGACTCTGGGAACTGCGACAAAATTTTGTCACCCTTTTCTGGCATTTTTTGAGACTACGAGATTATCATTACATTTAAATTTTAAAACAAACAAACAAACAAACAAAAAACATTAGCTGTAGCCCTAAAACGAAATAGTTTGGAATCTTGGGCTGTTGACTGAAAAAAACAAGGAATTTAAAGAACTCTCACATAGCCCTGGGAAACTGCACCGGCATTTGTCACCTTCTCCCAACATTATACATAGACTGAACAATCAATTAAATCCACTAATTATTAGATAGTGAAAATAATTGTATTCATACCCATGAATTCACTCACTATAAGAAGCTATCTATCCATCTTCACAAACAGAGCAGCTCTAAATGAATACTTAGCATGATAATGTGACACCATACAAATCAGTTAATTGCTGATTCTCCTGGTTATTTACATGCTAATGTTGTTGTGTTCGATTTGCACCCATGTTTTTTTTTTTCTTTGAACATTTTCTGTAGCTGTGCATCATTCCCAAACATCCAAGCAGTGTTAATTAAATTCACTGCGTAAAAACCCAACACTATGCCGGGGTTTTGGTACATTTCCACCCATCAGGGATAATTTAACACACTTGATACTTGTGAGCACCTGCCCCAGAGCTGCAGCAGCTCCATGAGAGAACAATCAGCAGCCCGCAATCCTCCAAAAATAATTGTCACTGAAAAATCAAGTTATTAACCAGAAAAATTGTGAGCAGACTGTGTGCATCCTTAGCTGTTTGTCTCCCTCTGACTGCCATGCAAGTGTACCGTCACGTCATTACATGTCAATGGACTCTCCTCTCTGATGCTACAGCAGCACAGAAAGACGGAGGCTGTGATGGAGAGAACAGGGAACCATTTGATGTTTGCCAGTTGAAAGAATAAGCCTTACTTTGGGTTGCGCCTTCCACAGAGGCATGCTGGGATTGAAAGAGCGCTTGCCCAGGGCTAAAGGGGATTTTTGGTGGGCGGCACACATCCAATTACCTCGGTAGCATCACAGAAATCCACGGGGAATGCACACGCAAACAGACAGATGCGCACACTCGCACACACCAACATGTGAGACACCCACTGCAGGAGGCTCTCACTGCAGAGGGGGCGCAGCCAAATTTCACTACTCTGCTTCTGCTGGATCGGTTCCTACGGAATTCATGAATATTATGAGCATGTGTTGATGTTAGGGTGTGAATATGGATTGCAATATGGAAACACCACCCAGGTCCACCTCTTTGGAGGGCATTTTAATGCATTCAGTAAAGCTATTACTAGATTTGCCTGGGCTGTTCTGATGAGCCAAGAGGACCTGCGGATACACTGATATGTGGAGGTTTATTGGTGCGTTTCAAAGCTGTTTTGAAGTCCTCTGTTCTGCAAAAGCTGGGATTTCGAGCCGTTTAATATCCACACAAACAAACTTTAATAACGACATGGTCCCACATTAGCGCGCCAAACACGTAGGCTCACCAAACTGAACTCATTTAAAAACACATCCTGTAATTAATGCTTTCAGACTTTGTTTCATTTTCAAACTTTTTACCTACACAGGTTAATAACTTTAATATTTCCTCTTTCCCCAAAAATGGGACCCGAAGGGCCGATGGGAAATCACACCTCACCAGACATTACTGTAAAATCGATTTTGTGGTACATTTTTAATTATACAAGATTCATCATTTCTTTGAGGAACGTGATGAAATGGCCTGGAGCGCCACTTCTCTTTTATTGAAGCTGATAAATCTCTGGTATGTGTGCAGTGTTAAATCACCTGTGCCACCAGAAGGAACATGGCTCTACATTTGGTAAATTCGCCCACAGTATAACAAATTCAAACCTTAAGGTGGTTAATTTAATAAAATTTTGGTCAAAGCTTGTGCCAAATTTTAAATCTTTGGAAATATGGCCACAGTTTTAGAGTTACTTTGTACAAAATAATTTGGAAAGCTATGCATGAGTTTTTTTTATTTGCATCTCAATCCAGAATGCAGCCCTCAATCCTTAAAGCAACAGCCTTCTTTAAGTAAATACCGGTGTTCCTCTTGATCTCAAAAACTGGCACGACAGGGAGGCGAACAATCACCTATCGATTAACAATCGACCTGCAATTTTACATCCTCAACCTAGCTTTCAATTGAGCTGGGATGATACTATCCAAGGTGAGACTGACTTCTACTTCATGGAGAGAGTTGCTTTTCAAAAAGGCTTTTTCGCTTAGCACAGAGACCTTTGATTAAAATTCAAGAACAGACAGATATAAACTCTGCTCCAAGATATGTTTTTGTAACCTTCTCAAGGTAATCACGCCAATGAGGGGTCACTGTTGAGGTCAAGCCAGCCGCTCTCTGAGGCATTTGGTGCAGGGAAAAGATGTGGAGGGAGGGAGGGGTTGGAAACACTTGAGCCTGAGCTGTGAATGTGGCATTTAAGGAGGCCTCCCTCGGGCTCCAATCATCTTCAGATGAAAAACATCTAACTGACGTGAAGATGAGTAAAAAGCATTCAAAGTGTGTGCTGCTCTGCATGCACATGTATTTGCATGTGAACAACAGTTTCTTGTTCTTTTGGACACCATGTGGATGTTATGTGCATCGTGATCGCACCTTTTTCTACTCTGGTTTAAAGGTAAGGATAAAGCAGCTTTATTTTCATTATACAATGAATTGTACAACAAAATTACAAGGTTAGAGTGGAGGGATAGTCCTAAGGCGCCTAGCATGCATGTTGTTGATGGTGGGGGGAAACCCATGCAGACACGGGGAGAATAAGCAAACTCCACACGTGAGGGTCCCACACCAGCCGGATATCAAACCCGGGACCCTCTTGATTTTAGACAAGTAGACCCGGATTCAAACCCACGACCTTTTTGCTGCGAAGCAACAGAGTTAACCACTAAGCCACTGTGTTGCATACATGGTCTGAACACATGTATAACTCC
>JAQLOL010000010.1:8489890-8500037 GCA_029783665.1 Naso thynnoides
CTTATAATAAGGACATTTCCAATCATATTTGATGTTGTACAGCATCATTATGACAGCCGGCGTTGTCCTGAGAGCTGGAGCTCATTGCTGACGTCACCGTTAGCTGAAAACGACAGAGGAGCATGTGACAATTCGTAAAAAAACACATTAACGCTGGTTTTAACCCACCTATTATGTTCAGTCAAATCTGATCGATTTACAAGATTTCTTTCCAAAAAAAAAGAGTTAATTTCATTTTTTTTCATTTGGTTCCATGACTTTGTTCACACATGGCATCTGCACAAACAAAAATAAAATTAAAAAGAATTTTTATTAAATCTTGTGTTTTATTGAACTTGTATACACTCGTGGTGTTCCCAGTCAAAAATGTCCTGCCACTAGAAATGAATGCGTAAGACTACAATTAGTGTATAAAATAGAGTTCGAGCACATTTCCACACTTCTTTACCACACCGCAACATGCAGGTGTCTTTGAGCTGGCACACGCACACACATGCACACACATTATGCCCCCTTTTTTGTCTCCTATGAGAATCTCCAAAAGGACTTTTACCCCATGGGAACCGCACCTGTTGGTGGTCCACATAAAAAAAGCATGCAACATTGTTTCAATCAATGATGCGTAAAACTTTCTCGCAGCTCTGGTATAGAAACCTTTTTTGAGGCTTTGCTAAAAATTCATTCTGTGGCAGCACGCTAGCTAAGTGAAAAACTGTGCGTGAGGTTCTGGATGATGAGTTGTATGAGCTGAGGTCAGTGAGGCATACAGCCCATAAATACCAAATGGAAGTACAAAACTTGTAATGTTCACCAAAATTTGATTTAATAAAAAGATATATCACAACATTAGGCAATAAAATGTGTATTTTTATGGATTTATAATCACCTAAAATGGATTGGTCACTGTGGAGCAGGAACAGTAAGATAATTAAGCTGAAATTAACAGAATTGGAGGGTCAAAAGACGTGAAACTCAGTGAGTGTTCAGTCGCGTCCTCTCATGTACAAACGTAAAACACAAAACTAAACACGGAATCCAAAAACAGCTGTTTGTTTGTTTAGTGATGCCACTGAAAGAGCCGCTTTTGGGTCATATTCATGTTTAGCTTCTTGTTTTAGTGTCAGTACATGAGAGGACACAACTAAACATTTGGTGAGTTTCATGTCCTTTAGAATGAGCATTTATTAAAGCAATAAGACCCAAGAGGTCATGATCTACAGTGCCTTTGGAACGGCTTAGGGGTGTTGATAGGCACAGTGCAGACTGGTTTAGCTCCATTTTGGTGATTGATTTAAAATCAGCTTTCTCTGTACGTCAGGTCTGAAAATAGTGAACTGACCACAACGTCTGTTTAGCAGTCCCGGCTTCGTTTCTTGACTTTTCCAGTAAACTTCAATCTCTCTAATGAATATAAGCGTGTCTCCTTCCTTTTTGTCTTCCTCCTCCATCCTGTCAGTCTCTCCGACACTCATCCAGACCTCCCAGTAAATCAAAATTAATGTCAAAATCTGACAGTTCAAAACAATTTGTTTGGGTGGTGCAGTACTGTTGCAATGCCGTCAGAGCTTTGTGTTTGTAGAGTATTTCACAATGGCTTGGAAAGTGACTCAGCAATCAGAATAAAGGACCGGAACAATCTGTTACATAATGTAGTTTTTGACGGCGTGTCTGTGTGCACATGCTCCTCTGTTGTTTTTAAGCTAGCAGTGATATCAGCAACAAGCTCCACCTCTCAAGACTGTGCCAGTCATCATAATGCTGTGAAACATTGTATAGGATCATAAATATCCTTATTATAAGGCTAAATGTGCAAAAAAACAAACTTCCCCTTTAATATGTCTGGATCTATGTAGTCCTTGCCTCTATCTCCACCCCTCTGCAGCTAACCTGTGGCTTCAGCTATGCTCATCTAACACACACACCTCATCAGAAGGTTCAGTATTTGCAAAAAAAAACAACTGAAAAGAAAATAGATGTTTGTTTGTTTCATAGTTAAACAGCCACCATCACAGATGAAAACCTGACTGACTCAGGCTGAAATGTTCATGGGCGAGAAACGTATTCAAGTCTATCCACGTTCACTGACTTTAGCTGAAAGGAATCTGCTTAATATTGTGTCACACATCCACTTATCCTCCTTGACACCTGACACCCCCCACATTTTTCAAGAGTTCACTGCCCCTTGCTTTCTCTACACAGTGAATGAGTCTCTGTTCTCTGGTTTGTTCCCAGACTCTTTCGAACAAGCGTATATTCAGCAGCTTTTAAAGAAACCTGATCTAGATCCAACACGCCCTCATAACGAGAGGCCAATCTGAAAAGTACCATTTGTTTAAAAACCATTGAAAAAACTGAAAATACTGGAATCAAATAAATTAGTTTTAATCTGGTTTTGTCAGCTGAGTGCTGCTGAAACTCTTAGTTGTATTTTTATGAATCTCATTCTGGCCATTACACCATTATAGTGTCATGTCTAATTCTATGTGTGTAACACTGTAGATTAGTTTAGTTGATTTAGTTTATTTATGTGCAAAAAGAACACTGACCTCATAGATGCTTTGCATCAGATTAACTTCCATCTGCAGTCAATGGGCAACTAAAGATATGTACAAAAACACAGGAACAAAAAACACACATAATAGGACTACATTTAGTTACAATGTAGTACACATTACTGCAATAACACATAATACACAAGATCATGTCATATTTTTTCATTGTATTGTAATGCAGTAGTTTCTGTTTTTTGTGTATTAAAATAACAACTACAAAATTAAAGCAATAATAATAATAATAATAATAATAACACATTTATTTTATGTAAATAGCTGCATTTAAGACTTATGATGGATTAAATTCATGTAGAATTGAAAGTGTCAAATATGTGAGGCTTTTGTTGAAACAGGAAGTAGAGTAACAATTACTTTTTTTTCCTTCAAATTAAACATCACTAAACATTAGGCCTAATGCCTAGAAGACAGCTATTAAAAAAAAAAAAAAAAAAGTTGTAACCAATCAATGGCAGAGACATTTTTTTCAGTGAACCCTTTGCAGCCTTTCCCTCATTAAAAGAACAGAGCAAAAGCAAGATGCTAACATGCCAACCGGGTTGCCTTGAAAAACACCAGGAGGGGGTATAATAGAGCATGATAGCTTATTCTGTCTTTGAAAGACGCGGGCTACTGGTATGTTATTTGGCGACGAGACACATTAGTCGATTTATGTGCAACCCTTACTTTAACAATGGGACACTGAAGGTTAATATCTCATTTAACATGAGAAGCTTGGAATGTGAAAAACATGTTATTGTGGTTTTCAGCTGCTCATTGAAAGCATTTTCTCTCTGCTGCAGCATGAACAAGACTGAAAAGAGAAAATACTCAAATGGATGACTGATTGCAAAGCCTCTGCGTTGGCTGTAATCATACTGAAGAACAGGCAATTGATGGGCAGGTAGGGTATCCAGAGCTAAATATTGAGCGTCCTTGCAAAGATGCTTGGATTATACTCAATATTTCTTTTCACATCCAACAAATACATGGTGAACAAAGTGTTTCCATAAATTGCCTTCACTTTCAAAGATTTTTTATTTTCAGAGATGCATCGTCCATTTTATCCTTAACAAGCCATCTTGGGGGGAAAAACACAGTTTTAGCTGAAGAAATAGGCTACAGAAGCTCAGCTAATTTCCCTCCATCTGGCTATTTGATGCAAACAGCAATATTTTGTTTACTCTGTGATACCAAATGGACAACAGACGATAATTCTGCAGTGACTGAATACAGCCGCCTCGCCTGAGTGATGAAAATTGTATTCATGTCAAGCAGTTTTCCAGCAGTGATTCATTGCCATATTTATAAGGTCAGCCACTGCAACACGCAGGCTGTGTGGTGTCATGTGGCTGTGCACAATGTCGTGCTCGACCCGCCACCCATTCATTCAGGGCTCCGCTTCCTGCCTGTCCTAACCTTCACCGTCACTCATCAGTGCAGGTCCGTGCTCTCTGTCTCTCTCTCTCTTTATCTTTGTCGGTCTGTCTCTGTTTGCTTCCCTCTCTGTCTGTCCATCTCCATGTTTCTCTGTCTGTCTGATCTGTCTCTCTCTCTCTGTCTGACTGTCCATCTCTCTGTTCGTCACTCTGTCTCTGTCCATATCATATCTCTGTCTGTCTGTCTGATTTCTTTCTCTCTCTGTCTCTCTCTCTCTGTCCATCTCTGTGTTTCTTTCTCTCTCTGTCTCTTTGTCTGTCTGTCTGTCTGATATGTCTCTCTCTGACTGTCCATATCTCTGTCTGTCTCTGTCAGTCTACCTCTCTTCCTGTCCCTCATTATTCTATTCTATTCTATTCTATTCTATTCTATTCTATTCTATTTAGTTCAACTCAATTCACTTCAATTCTCTGCCTCTGTCCGTCTGCCTGTCTGTCTGTCTGTCTGTCTGTCTGATCTGTCTCTCTTTTTCTCTCTTTGACTGTCCATATCTCTGTCCGTCTGTCTCTGTCAGTCTGTCTCTCTCTCTCTGTCCCTCACTATTCAAGTCAGTTCACTTTAGTTCAATTCAATTCAATTTAATTCAGTTCTATATGTCTGTCTGTCTGTCTCTCTGGAGCTCAGACACACACCTCTGTAATTTATTTACCATTCAGTTCCTTTACTCCAGCTGGATAAAACGAGCACATCTATTATGGACCTCTCTGTGTGAGAGAGTGTGTGACGTGTTTGTTTGGTGTATCCAGATCCGTTGAGGTGATCAGAAAGATGTTTAAGTGTGTGTGTAAGAGAGAGAGATAGAGAGATTTTTTAAAAAAAATGTTGCATTATTATTTCTGTTTTGAAGTATTCCTCAGGGCAGCCGCAGTTTTTGTGTGTATGTGGTTTAAAAATATGGTATTTACTTGATGTGTAAAACATCAGAGTCATAAGAATCATGTTAAATACAAACTGAAACAGACCATATTGACCTCAGCTTTGAACTCTTTGGCAGAGGAATGAAAGGATCAGTTGCATAGAAACTGTTCTTTCCTTCCACACAAAGAAATAACAAACATCTGTTCCAACTTTTGACTTTGTTGTTGAGATGTTTGTTGCAGGATGTTGCAGATCTGCAGCTCACTGTGTTGAGAGGGCTCAGTATTTTAGCACTTCAAACTCTCTGTCGCACACCAGAGACTGAATCCACAGAGCAAAAACTAGACTCAAAGTTGATCAAAATGTTTATTTACCCGTAAGTCAAAATGCTGAATTTCCTTCATAGGCCAAATCTGGGTCTTTGATCAAATAAAATGTTCACACATCATTGTAGTTTAAACTTGTAAATGTTGATACATTCAACCCACAATTGAAAAAAACCTTAATATTTTTCAAAACTGAGGTTCATGGACATGAAACAAACCTTGTTGCTTGAAACAAGCAGGCTTATCTTTAAATTCTAAAATTTTTATGTCCTTAATAAATAAAGTTTTATGACTCTCATCTCATTCTTATTATTTAAGTTCTGTAGAGCACCGATGGAGCTTTTATTATATTTATTTGTTATCTCTGTGTTATTTTTTGACATTTGTTAAAATATGACTTGAATTAAGTTTAAATTAAATCAGTATTTTCATCTTTAGCTAAAGCTGACTCAAGACATCTGAAAAATAATCTAATATCTGTGGCTTTAATATATTAAAGGTCATGTGTGGGATTTAGTGGCAGCTAGTGGTGAAGTTGCAGATTACGCTCGAATGAATATTATTATGCTTATCCTCCCATTCAAAACATGTAAAGTAGAAGAACCATAAGTGGCCACAAAATTCACATGAATGTCAAGGGCCCTATCTGGTGTTAAGTGTGTCCATTCTGGGCTACTGTAGCAACTTGACGCTGCAACATGGCTCACCCTGTGGAAGAGGATGTGCTCTCTCTGTAGATAATAAATGCTTAAGTTAACGAAAATAAGAGGATTGTTATTTTCAGGTTTTTATACAATATTGAAAACATACTTATTAATATTATATGCCATTTCTGACAAATTCTAAAAATAGATCCCCATTAATCCTACACAATAGACCTTTAAATGGTCTGAAAAGCTGTTATACTGAAGCCATTTTTAAATTTAAATATCACAAGATCAAAATCAGTTTCATAGAAACTTTTCCTTTTTGAAAAAAAAAAAAGACAGATTTCAAACAAAGTGAACAGACTTTCTGTGCTGTCAAAGTTTTCATATGAAGACAATGGCAGCGTTCTGCACAGTCTGATGAATGAGTTCTGCTGGTTTGCAGTTTGAAGGAGACTGTGACCTTGTTGAAGTCAATCCATACTTTATGGCACCAGAAAAACACATTTGAAGTTTGGTATAATACACAAAATGTAGCTAGCTTGTAATGTAACATCCACAAGCTCAGATCTGCCCTGTGGCCAAGGACTCTCCATCTTTGCCAGGTGAGATAATCCTATAGAGGGTATTCATCTGATTGAAAGAGACGAGACTTCACTGTCTTTCCATCACATCCTATCTAACTGGGAGCTTCGCTTCTGCCTACAGCCTGGGGCGAGGAAGTCTGCTCAACTTTTAAGTCAACTCTGCTCTTGTAAAAGAATCGAAATTCTAACTCTGGAAGGTGTGAGACACATGGACTTCAACTTGGACTTATGATGGAGTTAACAGCGCAGGAGCTGTATACAGGACAGGTTTGTATTTGAGCCATCACAGTCAGCTGAAAACTTTTTTCTCTCAGCATCACCCCGTAGAAACACTGAGAAAATCCCAGCCATATGGAGCTCCAGTACTTTAAGTGGGCTGGTGTGCATCTGTATGCAGAACTCCTACTTCTAGATTTTATCCCTGTGGTGTACAGGGATTTTTTATATCATACCAGGACTTTTCACAAGGGTTAGGGTTCCCACCACCCTTTCCCATCCTCTCCATATCAGAGCGTCTCTTGGTGATTTATAAGGACACTGAAATCACATTATTGTGCACTAAATGACGCCTGCCTCTCTTTTTTTCTCGTCGACTAGTTGACCCGCACTTGTTTGTTTGGAAGTGGAAGGTCACATTAACTCTTACTCAAGAGTCATAGCAATGATGGATAAATGCAGAAAAAAAGCAAATGAATAAAAACACTACGGTAATGTTGGTGTGGCTCCAAAAAGGCGCAAAGAACTCAAACTGGAACGGAGTTGGATAATGACACAGCTCTCTCCGACAGTCAAATATAAATAGTCAAATACTGAGGCAGAAAAAGAAAAGTTGTTGGTTTCAACCCCAGAAATGCCATGACGGTCATTTTGACTTTACAATGCTGCTGGTTCTTGACTTTTCCTAAAAATTGTCTGTATTTTAATTAAAAATGTTAGTCATAATAACTGCACAGACTTGGTGGTGGTTAAATTAAAACCTTTCCGTGTGGTTGCAGCTGCGTCTCAGTTGCTCAGCAACTATCATTGTCTCCATCAAAAGTAAAACTCGAGGGCAGATGTGAACTAATTCCATTTGCAGAGGCAATTTTTGTTCCTCAAAGCAGCGCGGTGCACAGCAACGCAGCGGAGCCGAGGTCACCTGCATCCGTCTGGGGCAGATCGGGATGATGCGTCTCTGATAAAAATGGACATTTTCTCCTTTGTATATCTTCTGGTGTTATTTCGTTTTTAAAAAAAGATATCATAACACAATAAATACACGACTCCCTGTATTGGCTATTTCTAATGAGAGATAATAGAATTTGGAATCTGGCGGTCAAAATGACCACTCAGTAGGAAATATTAATGGAATTATGGCCCTTTAAGTGTTAATAAATTAATTTTGCGAAAATCAGCATGATCTTCTGGTATTTTTTATTCACTACAGGAATTCAGAAAGTAGACTATTATTATGACTGCCCATACCGGCTGCCCAATTCACAGCCCAACAGGTGAATTAGGGGAGCACCAGCACTTATTTTTTTCTACTTAAAGCACTGTGGAGCTCTACAATTAGCGAGGCTTCGTCCTGGCTGCAGGAGTTTAAGTTCAGTGATCGGTACTTTAAGTGCAGTGGCAGCAACTATATAATGAGTCTTGAAGATTGCTGATTCCTCTTTAATACAGCCCACACAGGAAATCACCAAAACTCATGCTGCTTATTATCCACGTGGCTGAATATGAAATCCTGAACACTGATATGAGTTGTAAGTACGTTGGAACATACAGCACACAGACACACCTGTGCACACGCAAACACACACTCGCACACAAACAGAGCTCACTCCTCTTCCCACTCTTTCCATCTTATATATTTCCAGCATGACTGAGCTTACCGCATTCCCCTATAGAGCCCTTCTCCAAACTTGCAGAGTGCTTGAGCAAACATTGTGTACTGGGCCAATTAAAACTCCTGTGGCTTGGGTGAGGGGGTATGGCAGCATGGGATGGATAGATGGGGCATAACAACCCATTTGGGTAATGACCATCTTTCTCCTCTTCCTCCCCTCCTTCTTCTCCTCCCCTCTTTTGTAGTTCCGTCTCCTCTCGTCCTCCTTTCTGTCCCCCCTCCCCCTCCTCTATGCTGATTGTCTGTCACTCCCTCGGTGCTCTTGGGAGCAGCTAATTGCACCTATTGCACTCCCCTCTTCCCCCTCGTGTCATAGGATGCCGATTGTGGCGGCTACTCACTTAAAGCGATCAATGGCGTGAGTTGCTAAACAGCCTGGTACAGAATCAAGTGCTAGGATGGCAGCTGCGGTCGATGCAAGACGCTTTCAGCGGCCTGTTGTTTATGCATTTAAGTTTTTTTTTGCACATGCCGTGCATCATCTTTAGTTGAAGTGCGCTGTTAGGCAAACAGTACACAAGGCTGCAGCCTTTCAAAGCAATACCCTCCCCAACAGTAATGAAGATAACCCAAATGGAAAAAAAAACTGCTGAAATAAATTGATAGTATGAATAGAAGCGCATCGACCCAAGGGGATAAACAAACATGTATTTCTTCCCTGTGTGCAAGAGGCTTAAATTGAAAGTTTAAACCTTTTCACTCACATGAAAGGATGATGTCGTCTCTTATGTGTCGCTGTCAGGTGTCATCGGGGTTCCAGTTGACAGTGTTGCCGGGTGCTTCAGAATAAACAGTGAGTTGGCATAAAGGAATAATGACAGAATGTGACAAATTATCACTCACAACTTGTCAATCATCCACACCCAGGGGTTGTTTGTTGTGACACAAATAGCAGCAGCAAACTTAGTCACAGGGAAGATGACATTTGCAAAGGTTTGGGTTGCGTCCTCGGCATGCAAGGAGCTGTTTTTATTCCAACAGCCTGTGACACCAGCTCCCCTGTGTGTATTAAAATCGCTGGAATACACTCTCACAGGATTTAGGCCACGTTTTACACAAAAAGAAATGGATAGGCGATAACGATGTCTCGTTATCATCTATTTGCCCTCTCGTTTCGACACTCGACTGTGCGCAAACAAACACTGCCGACGACTGCATACGCAAACACAAAAGTGCATTCTATTCTGTATCCTCAGAGTCTTCGTTTTTGCAAAATGTCTGCTTCTAGACTCCTCCTGGCACATTGCTGAAAGCAGAAGGCATCTTTTTGGAGTTCAACACGTTGCATGTTGTGAAAGAGCTGTCACAAATGATCTGCTAATGTAATTACAGAGTGATACCCCTGAGCTCTGATCGTGAATGGCGAGAGAGGAAGCAGGGAGGAAGAGCTGTTTTTTTTAAGTGGGTTGATGTTTGGTGAGAAGCTTTGACGCAGCAGAAAAGGAAAAAAAACAAACCAAATGAGAGCCTGGTGAGAGCAAACGTCTTTCACTACTGAGTGATTCACTAACATCATTACTTGCTTTAAAAGCCCAAGAAAATGAAAAACGATCACAGCAGAGACGTGCATCTCAACCTCACCCCTCTGCTCCCTCATTCTCACTGCAGCCCTACTGTACAGGCTGACATTATCAATGCCTAATTATGCTTTAGGTTTCTCATCAGTTTTAAATCTAATCAAGTAGAAAATTAATATTTCAAAATCATATTTTCTGAGCAACATTCAACTCTATTCGTGTCTGCTAACGAGATAGGCTTAGATACACTAGACAGGCTGATGTGCTCTTTAATTATCCCCTTCTTGCCCTTACTCTATATTACACAGGAACACGGACACTTGCTTTTGACCAAA
>JAQLOL010000010.1:8522055-8532521 GCA_029783665.1 Naso thynnoides
CTCATACGTGCACTTTTACTCAGCACTGTATTCTTGAACAAAACTGAATATAAACGTCCACACGCTGCAGTTGGGTGCGTGGATGGCATGAGATAAACTGATCATAGGTGACTTGATTTATGAGGCAAACACTGATTATGACTGGAGATGCCCTTTAACCGCAGCCAGCCACTTGGAGGCGAATCGAGATGTTTTGACTTGATATTTCAGCAGCTGTTCGTGCTGTCCATCTTTATACTGGTAATACTGGTATGTACGTACATACCATTCCACTATTTTTATACACTGCTACGTCTCATGGCAGAAACTCGTGCAGGCATCACCTGTCCGTCACATGCCTGCGAGAACACGAGCGAATGCAGACTCATGTGCACACTCAGAAATTGATGCACAGTTAAGTGACAGAGGGACAATGTCACTGTTTGCAGCTGTTCAAACATGTCATCTACTCTCATGTTGGAGGCTTCCCATGTAATTACACAGCTGCCACACTAATCACTCTCATCTCTGGTGAATCACAAGGAAATAGCATGGGCCACTCACTCATTAAGAGGCATGGCTCCTCTCGTTTGCCATGTGTTTGTTTTATAAACCTGGAGAGATAATATCCTTGTCTACAATGGGATTTAAAAAAATATAATCTCTAGTGTTCTGAAAAGAAGTAAATGTAAACAGAGCCACTATCACTGGCAGCTTGCATGAAATCACACACACACACTTGAAATGTAAAACCGATGTTAGCGGGAGGATCAGCAGTTCTGTGCAAGATGTCTGCCGAGGTTTGTTAATCTTATGACTTAACCTGTGGTCAGGTTGAGTTAGCGCAGTGTCCACGTTTTGATGGTGGGAGAGACTTTGCTCGGTTGGAGCGTGACAGAAGCGAGCTGTCAAGTTGTGTCCTACAAATGCCAGCTGAAGTGACAAGTTCAAAGAGATGGCATTACAGTGAAAATGATTGCTGTCATATAATTCAGCATTCGATGACAACTCATATACAGTCTTATACTCACATGTTGCAAAAAAATCTAATAAGTTTGTAAATACTCACCATATTGCAATGTCATGTAAGCCCCCACAACCCCACTTGTGGTCACCCACACAGGTGTTTCTGGTTATATTTTTGATTAAACCTCTTATCTAGATTGTACTTTGGGTGTACACTTGGGAAAATTCAACACTTTTCATGTAGTTGTAGTCAGTTGAGTGAAATAAATTGCTCAGTTTGTGTTATATTGACAGAGAAAGGTGAGTTTTCTGAGTTGTCCTGCTCACACAGCCATTCCTGCAATGCCTACATTTACCATGATGCATTGCATCACAATCAAAGCTTCGAGAAGCCGCATCCCAGAGACACAGCTAAAAGACACAAAATCAGGGGAGTTGCTCTTAAAGGGAGAAGTTTGTTTCTTGCAATTGAATCCTTATTATAAGGACATTTATGAACATAAAGAACATTTTACAGCATTTTTATGTCAACTGGTGCGATTCTCAGAGTTGGAGCCGATTGCTGACGTCACCGCTAGCTGGAAACAACAGAGGAGCAAGGACACTCAGATAATCCGTCAACAAATACAATAAACGCTCGTTTTAAAAGACGTGAAACTCACCAAATATTTAGTGGTGTCCTCTCATGTACCAACACTAAAACACAAAGTTAAACACGGATATTTAACCCGAAAACGGCTGTTTGTTTGTTTGTGAAGCAGCTGAAAGAACCGCTTTCAGGTTATATATCCGTGTTTAGCTTTTCGTGTTTTAGTGTGAGAGGACACCACTAAACATTCAACGAATTTCAAGTCTTTTAAAAAGAGCATTCATTGTAGTGTGTGATGGGTTGTCTGAGTGCACATGCTCCTCTGTTGTTTCAGCTAGAGGTGACATCAGCAACAAGCTATAGCTCTGAGGACTGTGCTGGTTGTCATAACTATGCTGCAGAACATCGTCTCTGATCACAAATATCCTTTTTTATCAGGCTTAAGGTGCAAAAAAACAATCTTCTCCTTTAATCAGCGTTTATTTTTTATTTTAGGATTGACTTAAAAAATAATTTGTTAGAACATAGTTCCTTCGCCCCTGCAATGTCTGAACTTCAATTTGCACAGCCGTCAAATTGAACAGGGTATGTGAAAACTACTGTGTGGGTGTGACTGACATTTAAAACACTTTATCTTTGCTAATAATTTCTGCCAATATTTATCTTGTCATTCACCAAATAAGTGACATTGGCATTTACTTTGCATAACCAGTGAAATTTTTTAAGTGCAGTATAGCCTACGGGAGTAATGGACAGTGTTTCCCTCAAAATGACAGAATAACAGTGTGTGTGAGACATGCGCGTGCCTTTGTTAGGGGGTCATCAGCGACACCAACAAGATGCTTTCGCAAGCTTTTGACAAAACTACAGCACACATTAAACAGGAAAGGTCAAAGACAATCAGTGTGTACTCTTCTCAGGAGATTGTCCACTAATTAATTAACTGCCGACGGCGCTGTTAGAGACAGAGAGGACAGAGGGAGAGAGGGCAATGTTGATGTTTTGGCAGGCCTCCTTAAATAAAGGAGTGTGTGGGAATTTCAGATAGAAAAGGACTCATCTCGTGAAGAGTCTGCATTTTACTCGAGTCGTAGATCGTCCTTAAGAACATCCTTAATTAATTTCCATTTTCACCGTCTGGGTGGAGAAACGCCAGAGTGGTTACTTCCTGCTTCACTCTTAACTGCAGGCTAATGAGCAGGAAACTGCTCTGGCCAGAGGTAACTAAAAAGGGACTGAGATGAATTATCTGTACTTTTTGGCTGAGGATTATTTTTAGCTTGAACTGAACAGTTTTGCCGCTTTGTGCTTTGTAAAGTTTCAAGGGCGAGGTTGTTGAGTTCAAGTGTTCTTTGTATTTGTTTTGATTTTTATTGATTGATTCGTCAGACATGACTGACTGACCACAATGTCTGATAAAACTGCTACAACCAAGAGGTAAGAAAAGTAATAGCAGCGAGTTATAACTGCAGATGTAGCCAAGCCAATGTTCTCCAAAGTAATTAAAAAAAGAATTAATGAATCCTGTTTAACCTGCAAGCAATGCTATTTATTAGAAGTGCAGGTCTTGCTGAAAGATGCTCTTTTCTAATATATTAGTGGAGCATACTGTGTGGTAAGGGTTGGTGTGTCTAAGGGTTCCTGTCTTTTGGTTAAGACAATCTGTATGTACGAAGGAAAAGTTTGAGTAATGGGAAAAAAACAAAACAAACAAACAATGTCACAAAAAACCAATGAGGCAAAATAAATGAAAACTGCAGTTTTGGTATCCGGTTTTCGGCCAAGGGATTCATTATTTTTGCTTACTGCCACAAATTCTCATTTCGGTGCATCACTAGTTAAATATATATTTCTATTCATATCATGTCAGCTTCTATCAATACAAGATTTAATGTTTTTTCTATCATCTTTTGGTTAAAAAAACAAACAAACAAACAAACAAACAAAAACCAATCTTCAGCCAAGTATGAGTGAAAATAGAGTAAATAGCCTTAATACTGCTCAGTATGTATTGAGTTTGCAGATGGACTCTGTGCCCGTGGCAATGCAGAGAATGAAGATATTTCTGATGGTTTTACTCCAGGAATTTTCTGCAGAAGAGAGGATTAAGTGATGGTGAGGTATTAGGGCCACACACCTCCAGGGCCTCTAAGAAGTTAATCAAATGTTTTGGGGAGGTTTATTTATATGTGCTGGTGCGATGTATGCATTCGGGTTGGCAGTGCCTTCACTCTAAACAACCCATGGCTGTATGAGGGCGGCTTACTTTTTACAGCTGGTATTCCCCATATATTTGTATAATTTCGCTCCTCACCATCGAAAAAAGCATAGTCTTCAAAGGGAGTTGTATAAATTGATTGGGTAAGAGCTCTTTCTATTCCCTCAACCACTGCAATGTGAACACCAATGCAGTGCATCAGAAATAGACATTCTTTTCAGAAGTATGGAGAGAGGAAGTGGGGGGGTGGAGGAGAAAAAAAAAGCATGTATTCAAACTGGAGGCCTAGCTGAATTGATGGGCACCAGGCGTGGAGCTTTCTGCGGGGAAATCATTTGCATAATGGGAAAGTGGTTGGAGTTGGAGCTGAGAGCTCTCCTCTTGTGGGGACAGTCAGTGAAGTGGAAGGAGAGAGCTCCTATCAGACAGAAGACCAATACCAAGGTGCTCCGAGCCAGAGATGTGTGCTCATGATATGCTCTTTTGCCTCCTGTCACCTGCCCAATTCATTTGCAAAACAATTTACCAACACTCTCTCAGACACCCACGGCCAATATGCACTCGTGCATTTGCTTTTGAAAAGGCTGCGGTAGAATTGCTCCGTCTTTATTCAGCTAATGAATCTCGCACAATCATTTCCAGTCAACTTGCTATGATAAAAAGAGAGCGGATTGGTTCGGAAATTGAAACTCAGCCAAATTTAATTTTTGAACACCGCATCTGGGGAAACTGAAGCAAGCTTAAGCTCCAATCAAACACGAAGGCTTACTCCATAACACCTCAAAACTCTGCTCACACTTCATGCTCATTCAACTGCAGCTCCAAAGAGTCATTCAAAGTCATTCATGCCTTAATGAATACATGAGACCCCAAATTTAGGAACAGTACGTTGCTATATTATATGGCTAATACTTGTGCACATACATTAGAGTGGTGCTTATGAAGAAATAGCTTGAAAGACATGGCAGATAAGGAGAACAAAAGCATATAGACTCCGGCTCTAAAAATGTGTCTTACTGCATGATTTATAGATCTTTGGCTGTTTTATGCAGTCTTATGATGTATGTGTGCACTTACCAGAAAGGAGGTATGTAGTGTAGGCTAGGAATTGAGGATCGAAGTGAATGATGCTTCAGTCATACATTTTTCAAAGGTTTCGGAGGTGCTCGGTGGTTTGCTGTTGCCTGGGAAGAATATCAACAACGGTGTTACAGATGCAGGAAGGAAAACTGAGGAGCAGACTCTTCCTGGAACTGTTGAAAGTTGCTGCTCACAATACTTCTTGATTTAAATCAAGAACATGATGTCCACTTTTTGGACATTGTGTGTGCATGCGTGTGTGTGTGTGTGTGTGTGTGTGTGTGTGTGTGTATGTGTGTGTGCTGAATAAAATGTGATAAATTACGGGGAATAACTAGGCATTGGTTTATTTCGAACTTTTTAAAAATAAAATAAAATAAAATTTAATGTAGAAAAAAAATTAACAGAACAACAATAAATAACATAAATGACTAATAATAATATGACTGCATGGCTGAGGGACCTTGGGAGCTACTGTCACTGTACCAAAAGTCCACAAACAGTCCACAGGCTTGACTATGAGGCCTAAATTACTAAAAATTAAATATATAAAATATTATCAATGTGAAATCAGTGCTGAATTATGCCAACAGGAAATTGTTCGAGTGATTTTTATTTTTTTTAATTGTTTATTCATTTATTCATTTGGTCAGTGACGCAGATTGCAGCGCATTACTTGACACAACTGTAGTAATACATTACTGAAATATTACTGCTACTAATGTGTTTTATTACTCTGTTTCCGTTAAAAGTAATTTATTACTGTTACATATTTCTTTTGTAACTGTTAGTGAAAGACTTGCAGTCAACTTTAAAAGAAAAAGTCACGTTCATTTGACCTGGACAACCCAGTTTGCTTCCTAATGCCTCTTTTAATCAGTGGGTTGCCTCTTCTCTACCTTTAATCAAAACAATTAGTTTCTGCAGCCCAGACTGCTGATGAATGAATAAGCTATGCAGGGCTAAAGGTGCTGAAATTATGTTGCTCTTAGCCGCCTGCCTTCCCTTTGGATATCAGGTGAACTCACGTTAAGGACAGAAGCAGAGTGTCTGACTCTTCTGACGGGACTTTGATGTTCAAAACTCAGGATGTAAGTTGTGGACGTCCCTTGTGGAAAATGTGTGATTTATGAATGTTTACAGTTCACTCAAACTGCAATAAGCACCCGCAGCTCTTCATCTTATCACTTTGCTTACGGCTGCATCATCTCTCTTGCAACATTTAAAACTGATCTGCCAGCACAAAAGCACTAAAATTACCCACAAAGATGGAGTTGGATTTCTGGCTTTGCAATTAAATGGGACTCTAATAACATGGAGCAGCACAGAAAATGCCAGTTAAAATCTACAACTCTGGTATTGTAGTACTTACTGCATTGCCAGTGTTGTTTTCAGTGAAGTATCATGTTATTCTGTGCAACAGTAGCTAATTGATTTGGGTGTTTAACAGTTTTTGGTCCATGGAAGTCTGTGGCACGGAACATTAAACTCTAACAAGCTTTGGTGACACAGAATAAGTTTATTTTTACTTTTGGTCTTTTGATTGGATTTGTTGACCATAATAAAAAAAATATCACCAGCCTTATCTTTTAATGAAATAAAGAAATGTCATAACATGGGAATAAAATTTTCAAAGTAAAATAAGATAAGCCCTAGCTCATTTTGGCTCTGCTGCTGCGTATGACTGCAGGGATTGGAGCTGTATTCACATTCAAAACACATGTTGGGAACCTGTTCAAACTGAGACTAGTAATTTGGCACATTTTTTTCTTTGTTAAAAAAAGAGACCTTGGCCTTGGTGTGTGTGTATGAGTGTTAACGACGGATTTTCAATTAATATGCATGTCCAGAGAGGAAAGAAATGCCACTTGATACATTTAATCAAGGGCTGTCATGTAGAATTAAACAAAGATGTGGATTTTCAAAAAGAAGTTCTAAGAATATATATCGTTCTTAGCTTTAAGTTAATGGCCTTTCAGTCACATTAGCTGACATAATGACAGATGGACGTCAGATATTCTGATGACTAACATGCAAAAACACATCGCAGCACTGAGAAAAAGGAAAACAAGAGCACAACAACTGGCTGCACAAAGCAAACACAAAGGCACTCAAAATGCTTACATAACGCATTAACATAAAAAAGAAAGAAAAACAGCATAAAAACATTAAAATGCAAATTGAATAAACAAATAGTACTTTCAGTTCTATTCTCTGACACACTTGAAGTCAGTGAGAACTAAACTAACTACTTATAACTAAAGTAACCTAAGCTGTTGTAAATGAAGGCATGCATTAGTTTCTCTAAATCCTGCCTGGACACAAACTAGTGATGGCTCAATGCCACTTTTTCATGTCTGACAGCAATACTGATAGGACGACACTGAATATCTACCAATGCTGGTATCAATCTGAAAGCCTTTTCCACTCTCTTATATAATAAAGCTATAATACATCTGTATGGAAGCACTTTGCTAAACCTAGCTATTTAAATCAGTCAGGTGACACATCCTGCCAGTCGGCTTTATGCTGACATCTTTCTTTACGGCATGTTGTGCATAGTTTAATTAAGCTGATCTGGAGGAGTTTAGGCGAATATATCGGATCGAATTACATATTTTCCCCTCTCCGATCTGATCCAGTGATTTTGGCCAAGATGGGACCAATACCAATGCTAGATATCGGATCAGCCCATCCCAAACACAAACCCTCTGATTTTTGCTGCAACAAATATTCTAATATGGTTAGAACACTGTCAAAATCCTCAATAAAAACAGAATGCAATCATTTGTTCAGGAACAATGGTTTCAGAAGGCGAATGTGTCCTTGGGAAAGGAATTTTCTGCAAATCTGTTCAGTGTTTGAGTTTGTGTGACAAAGGCACAATTGCATATAAATACTGCAGCCTACTGCATTTGCTTTCTTTTAAATCTTGATTCCATTGTCAGTTTGCACCTGTCTTTTGAAAATGGAAAATGAGGACTGAAAACCAAGGTTTTCTCACAAACTGTGTCAACAGCAGAAATAATGCTATTGCAACCAGCTCACCAGTAGAGAGGAAAACATGAAGCTTTTGGTCTCAAATAGGATTTTTTTTCCCAACCTCCTCCACATGGAGGCCTATTTGGTAGGGATTTTGCATCCTACTCAAGGACACATCCATAGAGGCTGTGCTATATGGACGTATCAGCAGGTTTTTTTCTGTTGCACAAGTATGTTCTGAGCCATTATTGACACTGGAGAAACACAAATACATTTCTGGCCACAAAAAAAGCTGTACAGTTTATTTCAAAAGCACTTTAGACTTGAGTGGCAAATAATTTTCAAAAAGAAAACAAGCTTTCATGTCCAATACTCCTTATACACAGTAGCCTATCTCTACAGGAAGAGAGGGAGACTGTACTGTACATGCTGAGCAAAACAAGGCCACGGCAGAATTACAGTGGCTAAGTATAAATTCACCACTTACTTTCCCTCAACAGCCACATCGGAGATTTGGAGTCTAATGATTTCTGCTGCAGCAGAATAATAGGATCTTTCTTCACGCCACCCTTTGAAGTCAAAGAGCTAGATCGTCATGGTAAAGACTGCCACTTATGATGTGCCTTAGGTACAAATGAGAGGCATTAGTTTGCTGGACCCTCGCATAATTATCAATAGCTGACTCCATGGACTGGCCTAAGCCGTGCGAGTCACTTTCAATTTCCTCTTATGGACATGGATTTTATTCAAGTATCCTCCATGATGTACAAGAACAGTTATAAAAAGTATGATGAGAATAAGACCGGTGTGAAATAACTTACAATATTATACAATACTACTAATACTGTACTATACAATATTTAATGCCCGACTCAAACTGGTTTTTCTAAAGTTGCAGAAGGTAATTTCTGCTAACGAGCTAACGAGCCAACAAGCTAACATTAGCTGTAGCCAGGGGTGAAAGCAGTTTTAAATTCTTGCTAGTACTACTACCGCAACCTTAATTGCTTCATATTGTTCAACTCTCCTCGGCTTACTACATCCTTGAATTTTTTTTTTTTTCATATTTTAATACCTGTGTGGAGTGGAAATAAATTAGGAACACTTGACATTGTGTAAAGCTAAATATTTGTTTTAATGATCAAAGTGCAACTTTCAAAACTTTCAAAATACCCATAACTTCTTTTGTTAAATTTTAATCACGGATTAATTTAATTTAACACCATAACAGTTAACAGCCTAAGTCTCTGTCTTTGGACTTTCAAACATATGTGTCTCATAAATAAATGAGAGAACAAATGATTATGAGTAAATGTGTCAACTTTTTTTTTTTTGTAATTACAATTAAATTTGTCTGTAACAGCTGATATTTAAAACACGTTGACAGCATGTCAGCCGGCCACGAGGATGTTTGGAATTTTGGTGGATTCATTTATTACTCGTCCTGTCCCGGTGCAAACTGCATTATTTAAGTGTGTGGTTTAGGTGTGAAAGAAATCGAACGTCGTGAGAACAATAAGTCAAATGCATCCTTTCACAGGCACTGTGTTTAGGAAGTAAAAGTGCAAAGGTAAAGGTAACGCGTGCCGGTGAGTTACAGAGGAGTCCTTGATTGTTATGGATGAAAACACAGCATGGTCGATTCAGAAGTCTTTTAGAACGACTAGAAGCAACTGATACCGAGATCACATGTTGTCTGAGATGTCATAAGGTTAGCAGACATGTTTTCTTGCTAAAAATGCGACCATGACTGGTTTTGAATGTGGGTTTTGACGGACAGCTTCTTCCCCTCTTTACAGAACTATGTTCCACCACTGAATCTTTTGGTGGTATGCAGTACCGGACTGTACTGGCCTACATTCACCCCTGGCTGTAGCATGAGACTCACTGGTAAGCAATTCTGCTGCGGCCATTTGCGCCAGCTCAATTCTTTATTTCATTCAATGTCGCTCTCACTTAAATCCAGTTTAAACCAGGATGAAATGGTTGTAAGTTGCAGCTCAAGCTTTACCCGACTGACTGTGTCACTTGCAGACACCGTGTTGTCGGTAGAGGTGAGTCACAGCGTAAAGCACAAACATCTAATCAGCTTGTGGCAACGTCGCCTGTCCCTAAGAAGCGCAGCGTAGACTGGCCAATCAGGACAGAGAGTACAGAAAGCATCACTAATTGGGCAAATAGGAAGGGAGAAATAGCATTTTTTTTTTTAATTCCTGAATACAGAGACATGGGAAAACACAGAGATATTGTGATACTTTCAGACCATGTCCCCTTCTAATGGCTGTTTATGGGTATTATGACATTTCAACCAAACAGAACAAATAAAAAGGTTATTGATATTTACCCCAAAGTTACCAACTGCAGCTTTAACAGACTTTGGTTGACTGTTTTAAATACAATAGGTCTCGACAGACTCCATCCTTGATTTGTCTCTAGTTTCATTGCCAAAGTTTTTCTATACACTAAACATAAGTACAGTGGGTCAGAGCTCTCAGAAACGGGTCTCAGTGGTGTTTCTAAAGCGCCTGACTTAGTAGCAGAAACAGATCATTTTTGTGCCCCTTTAAAGAAATACCCTGACATCTGTGAAGTGTTTCTAAGCAGTGTTAGAAAATCTTTTTTTTTTTTTTTTTAATTTAAAAAAATTAATGA
>JAQLOL010000010.1:8539484-8553092 GCA_029783665.1 Naso thynnoides
ACTGGACTATTAAAGTAAGTATTTTCTTATTTAAAAGAATCTTGATACATTTTTTTTTAAATTTTAGAGTAAAAGGCAAACTGCAAAATACATTTTTTAAGCAAATACCTGTACTATATGTATACTTTTGGGAGCCTATATTATTATACATGTATGTCTATGAATTATTCATGAGAATCTATAACCTAGATATGACCTTGGTTAACAACCCCCCCCCCCCCCCAAGCATTACAAAGATGTGTTTAATTCAACAAACCTTTTGAAAATGTTTTAGTCAGTATCTCTAACCCTACTAACAAGACAAACCACAATACAGTAGAAATGAGCTGTGGTGCTGTGCCGTTCAAAAAAATAAATATTTGAGACAGACTGCAGTGCTAATCAGGCCATAAAAGAAATTAGTACTGGTCAGAAAACAAACCAAGAGGCAATCAACACAAACAAACCCTGCAGGGACAAACAGTGACTGACTGCTCCATTATGTGGATATTCAGTTTAAGGGATGGCTCGATGCCACTTTTTCACGTCCAATACCAATACAGTTAAGGCAGAATTGAGTTTCTGCTGATGCCGATTTAAATCTGATACATTTTTTTCCTCTCTTATAAACAATATAGCTATAGATAATACATCTGTGTGGAAGCACTTTGCTTAGTTTAGCCACTGCTAAAGTCACTGCTATTTTCCAACCGACGCACTTATCATTTTCACACCCAGCAGCCCTGTCCTAAATAGCAAATGTACTTGCGTTCATCTGTACGCATTGCGATCAGTTTGGTGTGATAACAGGCCGCTGTAGAGTAGAAGTTTGACCCTGAACTTGTCCACAGGCATCTTTCTCTTGAGAGGAATTTCTGGTTCTGTTGGACCAAAAACCCCTTGATACTGAAAACTACGCAAAATTTTAAAAAAGGAACGTTCCGACCAGATGGATAACAACTTTGGTGACCTTTCAGGAACTGTTTTTTGTTTTGTTTTTTTGTAATTCTACACATAGGGAGAGAATAGGAGCCTTTAGTGTTAGTCTTTCTATGCTGTGGGCAGTCTGGACCTGAGACTTGGCTTACTGTGCATAGAGCCTAGTGTGATAAAAGACGGCTAGGCAATGAATGGTCAGGATCAACAACGAGCACTACGGCAGCATCAAGGGAGAGGACTTCATCTGGTTCCACTTCAATGTGAGTGACTGTAGAATGTGTGTGTGTATGTGTTTAATCATGGGCTGGTCGCAGGGCTCTAATAAATGGGTAGCTATGAATGGGTACGGCTCTGCCTTAGACATAACAACTGGTAACCGGTTGGTTCTGGAACGAAACTTTATTGGTATGGGTGGGCACAGGTTTTTAAAAATGGACCTGTGCAAGACTCTATGGCATAGATCTTCAAAACAGCCCCTAAAAGTAAGACAAACAATTCAAAAACATCCTCCCACAGACCAAATTAACAACTTGACTTACAGTACCAAGAATTACTGAGAAAGTGACATATACCTACAGATCAGTATTACATTCTACAGTTTTCTGAAGTATTCAGTAGTACCTGTGTTGAACGTCCTAAAATATAATTTGGTCAATATATTACCTTAATAAGACATGAACACACGAAAAGAGAAATAATCAGCTTTGTGATGGAGTTTAAAATATGTGAAATGTTGTATAAATTGTTGCAGGATTGTTGTATTGAGTTGTATTGTTTCATATTTGCAGAGAAAATACAAGGAAAGGCCTTTTTATAGCCTTGCATTACGGAATCACAACTTGGAAAATGTACATATAAATCATCATTTAAGTCACAGTGTGAATCAATTATAGTCTTAATGAATTGTTTGTGCATCTAATGATTAATCAGTGTTACCTTGGGTTTAGTTACACTAAGACAAGTGGGCAAATTTTAATTTATGCCCCTAACCTTAACTATAACAGCTCCAATAGGTCATTGTTAATCCTGAAAGCTGATTTTTTGTGAGTGGTAGAGCTACTTGAGTGCTTTGCTTTGACTTTATAATTAATTTTAAGAAATTATACAAATTCTACTGCATTAGAGTATGAACTAATGGCTCAAGCAGGGGCCAGCACAGTAGCCAAAGCAAAATATCAGCACTGTACATGTCTGCATCCCACAGAATCCATGAACTGACACTCTAAACCAAAACCTTCTGTAATGATCGTGAGTAGAATTTAATTTTAAAAAATTCAAACGTAAAAAAAATGTTTAGTTTGATCTAGTTGGCCTATCCACAATTAAAAGGTTTTAAAAACCCTCTTTAGTACGGTACATACTGTAAATGGCCCCATCTCTCCAATGTATTTTCTGTCTGAATACTGTAAACAGAACGAAACAGGATTACTTGCATATTCTCACAGTTTCGTGTTCCTTGATAATCACAAAAATTAAGAAAATCACGTTGAGGGCTGAGAATCTCAAAGTGTGAGATGAAGAGCTAATCTATTTGATGTGCATGCAAACTCTCACACACACAGTTTTCACATAAACTGTCTCACAGCAGGCAATAGTAAATTGAGGGCCAAAAAGTCAAGTAAGGTTATTATGTTGAGCCTGAGGAAAGTTCATCCTTCCAAAGCTAGTTATTCACTTGCTCTGAGATCACAGAGGAGAAGATAAAGAGAATGTGTTGCCAAGTAGTTTTTGCCCCCTCTGCAGAAAAGTTATTCTTTACAGCCAGTTGTGTTGTTAAATATTCTATGAAATCAGCTTGTGCGCATTTGATTGCAACAACAAACGCGATTAGGATTCAGGTGCTTCTCTCTCTACTCTTCCCACACACATACACACACACTCACACACACACACACACACACACACACACACACACAAACACAAACTCATGCAGACAGCCCTTGCTCTCTCCTTGTTTCCAATTCAAATGGGAATTGTGCAGAGAGTCACTACCAGAAGTAGAAGCTTCATTAATGCTTTGGGTGGATGACACTCTCTTGATATCAATAATCAATCATGAAACCCAATGCAACGATCCAGTCAGTTAAGCACTGGTGCAAATCAATATCATGATGAAGCGACTTGTCCCTTGGGCACACCCTACTGCTTAGTCTGCTCTATGGAGACTGTGCTCGACCTGACATTAATCCCACTGTGCTGGATGTGTCCCAACTGGTCATTTTCTCAAAATTACCTCAATATTTTACTTTGGTTGGTGATAGTGTTGGGCTGATGTAAAAAATTCTAAACCAGTTTTATATTAAGCTAAACGTCAGACTGGAGCGACATTCCAGACTTTTACCACAAGGTGTCGCACATCCCAGCAAAATGAACCGAGTTTCACATAGTGTGTGTGTAGTGACAGCCAATTAAATTGAGATTCTCCTGAGGTCACTGACGTCCGTACATTGAGACAAAAATATTGCCGTGTGTATTCCACGGAGCTGTAAAACAAACTTTATAACGTTAACTTACACCACGAATTATGTAATTCACAAAGACACGAGGTCGTTAAGTTTTTCAGTTTTTCTGGGACTTCCCCAGCTGATACAATGCAGAAATGAGGATTATATGATGCCACTAGCTAAGCAATCGTCTCAACTGTGGCTGTGCGACACGTTAACAGACCTCTGGTTTATTTTATGAACACAGTCACGATGTCATTAAGCTATCCAGCATTTCTGGAACTTTTACAACTGATACTGTGCAGAAATGATGATAAAAAAGCTTGTAATTAATGATAGAAAACCCCTCTTCCTCCTGATGCTAATCGCTAAGCTAACATTTCAACTGTGGCTGTGTGACACATTGACAGACCTCTGGTTAATTTTATGAACACAGTCACGACTTTGTTAACCTTTCCAACACTTCTGGAACTTCCACAGCCAATACAGTACAGAAATGATGATTATGTGAGTCATAGTTGATGATATAAAACCCACTTCTTCCTGATGCTAAAAGCTAGCTTAAGGCTGTGTGCCTTGATAATGTTACAGCTCTACACTGAATGTGCGTTTGGTCTGGCTATCGTTCATTTTTGCTTGTAGCTTAATCAAACATCATATTATGTGGATGGCGTTGTCTTGTTGCATGTTATTAATACAATAGAAGTTATATATGTGTCCGTCTGGCTTTTGGGTGTCCGTAGATGTTGCTGCTGATGTGTGGTTTTACTTTGCCAGGATCTCACAAAATGACAAATGCCGGTTTTGTTGATCTCCATACTGATTTAAGCCCATACTGGACCAAACTGGTAAAAACGGACACAGACACAAGTCGGTGATGCCATTTGTGGCCAAAGTCGACTCAGCACACACGAGGAAAGTTTCAACAATATCCTGCAACATGTTCAGCATGACAAACAACAGCTGGTTCAAACTGAAACCACCAACAGAGGATAAATATGGAGGTGAGAGACAATATACTGTAATGCTGCAAGTCCACAGTTCACACACCGTTCAGCTGAGGCTTTGGGCTGGCACACCGCATTTTACACGTCTTTCATACCACTGTTTGCCACTTCAAAGAGCTCACATGCACACTGCAGGCTTATGATCTTGTGATCTTCCTGCATTTATTGAACAGTACATACAGAAGTGCAGTTGTCCTACAAATGTGACCCTTATTTGAGCTCATAAGTTTCAAAGGGGCAGATATTGATTGGAGGACCCTTGCTCACATAATAACTTCTTACAGCTGAGTATGAGCCAACAGGTCAGAAGTGCTATTCGATATAAAGGATGTTTACATGTTTGTAGCTTTCTGAATAATGCAGTGTGTGTGTGTGTGTGTGAGAGAGAGTGTGGCGTTTCAGGGGAAGAGGAAGCTGTGCAAGGTCATCTGGCACTGGTACACACAAAGCAGGTTTGTCCTTGATGTTTCGCATTTTCAGTCCATTGTTATCACATTTCTTTACACGACATGGTGCTGCTGTACTATGTGTAAGATTTTACACTGCAATATCTATTATGTCCGCTATTATGTGATTATGTTGCACCAGGAATTATTTGGCCAAATAATCCACAGTTTAATTTGTTCTAATAGAAGGTTTTTCAGCTGAGCATCATACCTCTTGTAACATCTCAACACAGAAACAGGTCTCGCCCTTGGATGCTTTGTAGCCCGACTGGGGTCAGCTTGAGCATGTATCATTGCTGTTCCTCCATGTCCCCCATGCAAACAAAGTGCTTATTGCCTTAATGAGCAACTGAACTTTACTCCATTCAAGTCAGTTTCTTGTATATATTCCTCAACCATGATGTGAGCGGAGACATGAGCAGCAAAGGATTCAGCTCACGCTCCATCACATGAAAATAACACAGTTCGGCAGTTGTTAAAGACAGCCACCCCGTCCCTCTACCAGCTCAACACGAGCTATTCATTAATTTATTTATCTGGGCGCTCACGAGAGCAAGATACAGCGGAGGGAGCTTTTTAATCAAACCCCAGCTCTCAACCGGCTGACTGATGTGCAGCGACGCGTGTTTGTTTATCCAGGGCGCAGCTGCCAGAGGGCAAGGTGACGAGGGAATTTCTCTCCCTGTTGCTCTCTCCTTACACATTGGGAACAGTTCTGAAACGGGGAGAGAGAGAGGAAAGGTAAGTAGGATCTTGAACTTTTTCTAACGAGATCAAAAGCACTGGGTGTAATTAGAACCTGTCTGGAATGAGGACAATTAAGTGCGGTTTTGGTGTCCCCCAGGGTTCTCTCAATGGGCCGCATTAGAAAACGGGCGCAAAAAGATTGATGAGTTCAATGTTTTCCAAATGAGCAGCCTTATACACATAATTACACCACGGAAATGAATGGATCATCATGATACAAACTCAGGCGAGGGTATGCTAATTGCTCATCAAATGGGAAGGCTGTGGTGTCAGCTACACAACTGCAGCATTCATGGTAAAAAGAAGAGATGGGGAGGGGACTCTGCTGCTCAGATTAATGTGATCCATCTTCCTTTTGTCTGTGTTCATTATTCCATACTCACACTCTAACCCCAGTTATCTTGTCCTGCACTCCATGCCAGTCAGATGCACAAGGACGTTGCAGTCTTTCTTACAGTCCTGTATCATGTCTGCCTTTAACGCTGCTTCAGTGTGATACAGGATGTCTAAACCTCAGCCTTTTTTGACATTTGGTAGATGGTGAAAGTAGAAGTTCTACAGCAGTGTAAACATATTTCTTGTCTTTTTCCTTATGTGGCCGTTTTTTCCTGAAGGATGCTGCAGGTTTTGATGTCTTCCAATGTTTTGATGCTTCTTACTCTTGCTGGAGTAGTTTACATTTGGCTGAACTTTCCCCAGAGCTTGCACTGACACGGTCAGATGGTGCAGAGTAGGACATTTTGTCACCGACTAGACATCAGTAAGTAATATTTAGTGGAGTGATCTTGGGGATAATGACATGACTAATTTGAATAAATCCCCTCTTTATGCTATGGGGGTCATAATTATCATCAGAGGTTAAAGGACTTCCAAAACAGCTGCCAGAGCGCCTGTGAAGTCGATGGAAGGAGTCCAAATAAAACTTGGTTTCCGAGTGTGAGATCATTAGACCTTTGATCATGTTTTTCTGATTTTCTTTTTTCAGTATCCACATAGTTTTTCCTTTTTTATTTGCCTGTGTAGCTTACACAGTGAAACATATTCAGAGTTGGTCCTCACTTAACCCAGTGTAATTTGCACATTACACAACGTACACACACTCACATATGAATCAGGTCTTTGCAGTTGAATTGCTGCAAAGACTCAACTACCAAGGGAGACCAGCAGGAGGAAGAAAATTGCAATGGACAAGAAACACAAGAATGGATCACTAGCGTAAAAAATTTCTACTCTGATCACAAGAATCCCAAATTAAGACTTTGATTTAATTGCTGCATCTTTGTGAGACACGCAGAGGGTGAAACGTTGGTATTTTATGTGTAGTTCCCAGTGTAAAGCATGGAGCCGTCTCCTTGAACACTAAACCATTCTGCAGTGACATGCCATCCCATCTTTCTTGTGCTTAGTGGGACTATGACTTGTTTTTTTTCCACAGGACAATGACCCTAAGCACACCTCCGGACTAAATGAGAGCTGGAAAATCAAAAAGGAGAGTGATTAAATGCTCTATTAGATGACCTGGGCTCCATAATCATCCAACCTTGACCCAGCAGAGATGGTTTGGGATGACTTGGACCACAGAGTGAAGGAGAAGCAGTGATGAAGTGCTCAGCAGAAGAGGCTGAGGAGGATGGTCCTGGCTTTAACAGCAATTCCTGCAGGCCAAGGCAGGCACGAGGGGAAAGTGCAGCCACTCTGAGTGAGGGGGGCTCCTGTCCTCCTGAGGATGGGATTACATCCATTTATATCAGTTTAATGTATTTCATTTTCTTCAGGCAAAACCTGGAAAAACGATGCTTCGGCAGAGGACATCCTCCATAACCAATCAACAGCAAGAATACATAACTGACATCCTGTTGGTCTGAACATGTCCATAGTGATAGACTCATATATTTGCATAGTATGAGAGAAATAATGTGAAAATTGTGAAGAATATCAATAAAAAGTCTGTGTTTTTAGATCTTTCCAACAGGATTCAATTTCCTTTCTAAATTTAGAATTCCCTTTTTAATCAATCAATTGATAGCTGCCAAAAAACATTAGCTAACAAAAGCAAAGGCCATTTTTTAAAGCCAGCATCTGGTTTGTTCATTCTGGGCTACCATAAACACAATTCTTATTTTCAGGTCATTACATGAAAGCATAGTTATGAATATTATTTTGCATTTCTGCCATCTTCTGCCAAAATATCCCCCTAAATCGTACACACAGTACTTTACTATCACATAAAAGTAACTCACTGTGAAAAATTCATCATAATGTCTCAATTAAAGATCAACAGCTAAAGACTGATTAGCAACAGCAAACACGTATTCACATTTGTTAGCTGCAACCAGCAGCTCCATAGGTCACTGTCAGTCAGTTGGTTGACAAAAAAAAAAACTCTATTCTTGGGTGACTACAGGTTTTGCCCGAGGAGGTTGAAATGTAGCATGGAGGTCAAGTAAGTGTGTGTGTGTGTGTGTATGTGTGTGTTCATGCCAATTGGCTTAAAATGGGGCATAGCAGTCTTTTCAATGAGGCACATAACCTCCAAATGGATTCACAGACTCGAACAAGATTTGGTGGAACAGTTGGTCATGAGCCAAACGACCGCTGATTAACTGTTTGGGCCAACTGCCAAAAAGGGGGCGTGGCCGTAAGACTGGCCTGTGACAAAAAATAGCGTAACTTTTAAACACATTCATGTAACATGGACAAACTTAGTAGAAACAAACACACTTTCATTGGTCATGGCTTGCCCCGCCCCTCCAATTAGCCCCTCCCCCTTCTATAACTCATAAACTGTTTGTTGTGAACTGTGGACTTGTGGGAGGCATGGATCTGTAACTTCATGATAATACGTGATGCCAAAGACAACTGTAACATTTTAAGCAGTTGGTTGCAGCTATTGTGAATTAGCTGCAACACAGCATCCCCAGTTTAAATCCCAAACAGCAAATACAATTTTTATATAAAAGATGCCGCTAACTCTAAATAAACAGAATTGAAGGCACAAAGCATAGGTGAACATTTGATTTTGTAAAGGGAAACATTCCTTGGAGTTAGATTAGAAATCTACTACTTAAAAAAAAAAAAAAGTTAACCCAAACATTTTTATAAATCTGTCACTATTAATCCACCAAACACATGTAGGAGCTGAGCAGACTGGCCAGGCAGAGCATATCTGATATGTTAACAGTAAGTTAATTTTTTCCAATCATCAACCTGGACACTATCACCAACTGCAGAGTCGACCCAACTAATTTCACTGCCCATCAGACCTTTGATTTCCTCGTACTAAGCCCAAGGTGTCAGTGTTACAGGGGACATGTTGGCAATGGTCTACTTATCAAATCCCCAGGAATGGATGGCAAATCCCTTTCTTCCTGACCTTATCTGAGATCTGTCCCACAAGCCTTTCACCACACTCATCCCTGCATCGCAGTAGACCATATGGCCTTCGGCTTACTAGGCTGGCGTGTATCCTTTCCTCCTTCCTCCCACATCCCCACATGAATAAGTCAGTGTCCGGGAAGGGTTGTCTAGATCTCTTTAGATGTCCTCTGGGACAGCCGGTCTTGCCTTGTGGAACACAGTCCATTTAGGGATGCTAGAAAAGGCACGATTCACACTGCAGTGGGTTCATATGAAAAGGTTTATGCAGATTCAACTACATATTTAATTAGTTTTTCTATGGTTCAGGAGTTATGCCGAGATGCTGAATGACATGAGTTAAAGAGAGCAGTGTTTAAGTTTGAGGGCTGAAGCAATAAGGAAGATGATCGTAAATGTTACAACAAAATGGTTTCTAATGTGTTTACAGTGCTGTTTTAATGTGTCAATAAATAGAAAACGGGGGGAAAAAAACAAACTCATTAGTCCTCAGAGGAAATGCCTCGACATGTTTTGATGCTGCTAGCACCACAAAGGCAGCCGTTTCAAAGAGATCCATGAAAGGCACGATTAGAAAGGCACATCTGTGAGTGCAGACATCAGGATGCCTCAAAACATTCCCAGTGTTCTAAATTAAGGTCACAGCCTGAATCAGTGATGTTATGGATCACTTGATATGAATATCTAGTAATGCTTTGAATGGAAGGCAATGCTGCTGCATGTACAGATATTGACGTACATAACATAGCGGCAATTATGTAAAAGCCAGGGTGCATTCAGAGAGGCCATTACTGAACGATTGTGAGCACAATGCCAGAGGGCAGTGAAAGGAACATGTGGTTAGGACAAGTATTAGCAAACATGAGTCCTCTTGTAGGTGAAGTGTTTAGTAGAGTTGGGCTGAAAGAAATAGATTACTGATTGATAAGACAATCAACAGAAAATTGGTATTTTAAGCTATTACGTCATTGTTTTGGGAATTTCTGACAGTATCAACTATTAAAAGAACAAATTATTACATGGTGTGGTAAACAGGTAACTGAGGATCTAATTAAATGGAGGGCTCTACAGGATGGAATTCTATTCTATTGTATTGGCAAGGACCAACAATACGATAAGCGTCACAATACGTGGGTCATGATACGATATATCGGGATACACTGCAATACGATGCATGTTGCGATATGCCACATAGTTCACTGAAAATGTAAAAACAAAGCTGAAAAACACAGCTGTGGCTGTGTGCAATCTGGGTAATCTTATACATCAAATAACATATCGATAATTCAGCGGACAAACTGAGTCAAAATAATTTTAATTCAAAATTTCTTTTCTAAAAAAAATCACCAAACACTGATGTAGCTGCCATTATATCAAAATGAGAATGCAATTTAAATGCACTCTTGAACTTTAACTGGATACACTGAAACATAGGTTTAGTTCACAATATGTTTAAAACGTGATTTCTTTTTCCAAAATTTTGATTTTTGGAGCTGGAAATCGCTACAAATAGCAGAAAAATAAATATAACTTTTTTTTAGCACAGCTCTAGTTCAAAATAAAACTTTGTTGACCACTCTGACACCAGATTTATGGATATTTTATATGTTGCTGTTTTGTTGAAATATTGGTAATGCAGCTGTAGACGTCTGACTTTTCAGGACTGGCTACTGGTGTTTAAAGTCTCTGAATGTCTTAATACTGTAATATTTGAGGCAAAATAGACATCAACTGAGTGTGCGTGTGTGTGTGTGTGTGTGTGTATGTGTGTGTGTTAACACAAGACAATTTTGTCCTTTAACTTTTGTAAAGCTACTTTTTTAACTTTTAACTGAAGAGCAACTACAAGTGACATTTGTGGGATCATGCTATGTGCTAAAACCTAGAGTTACACAGTCATGAAGTTATCAGTTCAGTGTACTGACTCACTAATTCTTAATATACAACAAAAAGTTTGCAAACAGTAGCCAACCCCATGAACTGTGCCCAATAGGTTGAGCTTTGTAGCTACATTCTTAACTTTGACAATCAAACTCAAAATCAGTTTACTGCAGCTTCAGCTATATGTGCTGCCTTACTTTCCAAACACAGCTTCCCTCAACACAGGAGCAGCTCAGTTGAGTGGCCTTCAGTGCAGATTCAGATGTTTTATTATTATTTAAGTGCAACAAAAAGTATCAAAATATGATAAAAGACATTAAAGTTTAAATGGAGATCTTTTAAAAAAAGGAGTGTGTTTATATAAATGCGTCATTTTATGATATTTTTAAAAATTCTATTTCTGGAAATTCACTTATCAGTTCCTGCATTTGACTATTTTTTTTGGTTTGTTTGTTGTTTGTTTGTTTTTTTATATGGGATGTGAATTGAAATTATAGTGCAAGTGCAGCACAGTTCAACATCAAGGAGCTGCACAGAGTGAAAGGAGCAGAAAAACACACCGAGTCCTCTCTGCCCCAGGGGTCCTCCCTGACTTTTCTCCAAGCTGTCACTCAGATGGTAGCCTTCATATTGTATTTAGGTATAACCAGAACTTAATTAATTAGTTGGAGTGTGCTCTTTGTGTGTGCCCAAAGTGTATGTGTGTGTGAGAGGAATGGAGCAGAAAAGGACAAAATAGTGGAGAGGAAGAGAAAGCATGTATTGGAGTTAATAGGTTGTTAATGGAAGTATTCGCTAGTCAGGACCATGGACAGCACCACTGAAATATTCCAGCCAAACCAATAGCGAGAGCATAATCCGGACTCTTATGAAGGAAATTGCAACTAAATTAAATGCACACAAGAGCTGGTGAAAGCACATTGGGGTCTTGCAAAGTGTCATTTGCAGGTGCATTTATGCGTGTCAGACACACGGCTTTTTCAGAGACCTTCTGCAAACTACACTGAAATCCTTTCCATGCAGGATTTCAACATAGAGGGTTGTGACTAATAGTTTGGACACATGTACTCCAGCTTATGACAACTGAGCTCCAGTGTTAATTAAGTCTGGGTTTCAGGATCAAATGAATAAACATGAGCTTTGTTTAATTACTGTCTTCAGTGGAGAAAATTCCTTAGATTGGGGAGGACATAAGCCGTCAGGAGGAGGATAAGCTCTCACACCTGCAGGATGACACATATTCTAAGTCCCCTTAACAAATATGTCCAACGTAAATCTCTAGCCTTAAATTGGGTGCAGTTGTACAGTTTCCCTGAGAGGGAATGAGGGGGAATGAAAAAGCGGGACAAAACTATTAAAACAAAGAGACAAATAAACAAGAGATAAAAACAAACAGGCAAAGAATGAACAGTGTGACACTTCCTCACCTCCACGCTCGGAGGGTTGCAGGTTGGTCGGGTTAACCTGCCGGCTGTCTCAAGGCAGCTCTTCAACTCAACGCCCAAACGCTGGTGTCTGCCTCTGAGCTTATCAGGCTTTCCCAGATGGTGATTTGAGCTCATGGAGGGAGAGAGAGGCCCACTGAAAGGGAAAGGGGAGTGGAGAGAGGAGTGGAGGTGAATTTAGGAAGATGAAACAGACTCTACACTTGGGGTCAAAAAAATAGGAGACTCGAGGTCTGTTTGTTTTCTTACTCCTGTGCTCTTCTTCTTATTTTTTTAAGTTGGTGGCTATGGATTATTTTCTGTTGTAACCCGTGCAGTTTGTGCGATAAACACTGTCAAATTTGAAAGGTCAATAAAAGTAAATCAGGAGGCGTTAATAATATTCAATAAAGTAAATAAAAATGAGTCACTTCAACATTTACACAAACACATCAGCACAAAGTGATGGGCAATACTGTGCAGTAACTGAGATAGATAGATAGATTTGTCACCCTACACTTTCAACGTTATCTGTATTTTGTGTGCTGCTTCCTTATTTAAAGAGGGTATTACATTCATTTTCGGGTTTTTGATTTTGATTTTGTACTCCTTCAGAGCAGCTAGACAACTGATCGAACAGTAAAATCTGTAGATCTTAAGAAAATTGTGACTCCTACCTATTCTCTGCATTCTCTCAAAATGGTCTGTTTTGGTTACTCCTCCTCCTTTCCGCCCTCCGTCCGCTGTACTCACAATGTACTCACAACCCCTTTTGTCTCATTACTGACACTGATACACCGATGCTAATAAAATGTTACTTACAGGTTGTGCTTCTGATTCCTCAACACAACAAGGTAACATGGAATCTGCGGTTCTTTTGCAGCAGTTTAGCCATTACTCAAGGCAATGTACTCATGTTGAAGAAGTGCTGTGAAAAATTCAGAGATATTTTTTCTTTTTTCAGCCAAGAAACAGGAATGCTAACTACTTTAGACTGGCGCTTGCCTCTTTAGGAAATTTTGACAAAGTTACTTGTCCTTCAGTCACCCAAAAAAACACTTTACAGGAGCCATCTTGAACAAAGTACTGACAGAGATTGGTAAAGCAGAGAGCAGAGCACAGCCGTGTCTGAGCAGAGCAGGGAAAGCGCTGTGTGCACAGAGCTGGCATGCCCAAACATGCTCATATAAGGAAGTCCAGCACACACTGACATCAGTGTAAGGCAAGGCGTACTCCTAAATGCATGTACATCATTATGTGACACTCTGGCATCGTTTAATGCCGAGGTAAGACTTCAAAATATTTTTGTCTGTTAAAATGTTCACTGTGTTACATTGGATAATTAAAGAGTCATAAATTCTTGCCA
>JAQLOL010000010.1:8553192-8564088 GCA_029783665.1 Naso thynnoides
CTATCTATCTATCTATCTATCTATCTATCTATCTATCTATCTATCTATCTATCTATCTATCTATCTATCTATCCCTTCATCCAAACATCGTTTAACTTCTTTTTGCCTAAATAGTTAAAATTTTGCACTACATAACAAACTAGTGAGCTGTTTACAGATTGTAAAACATGTTTGGCCACGCTTATGACAGCAAAACAGCATGTGTCACCATGATCTGTGGGGGTTTAAGTGTTGGGCCTCCAAGAGCGGTGGTACAAGATGCATCCATGCAAACTCGAGTGCTAATTGACTGTAATGTCATTTTATCTGCTTCAGCAGGTTATTGACAGCAACATCCCAGAAGCCTGTTCATCCTTCTGTCAACTCGTCAGCATGGGAGAAGCCATTATCATCTCATTACGGCTCACGCTTTCATATAATCCTGACATTTCCTCCTTCTCTCTCACTCTCTAAGCTTTGGGAGCTGCGACGCATGGCTGTATTGTAGTGGTAATAATGCAGTGTTGTGTTTGTGTGTGTGTGCGCGCAAGTGTGTAAATGTGTGTGTGTGGGGGTAGAGGAATGAGAGGTAATAAAGACAGTTTTAATTTCCTGGAGTCACTCAATAGACGGTCCTTATCCATCTGTTTCTTCCCTCAAACAACCTCACAGCCTTTAAGTCTCAACATTCTTGGACTTCAGCAAAAAAATAAAAACACAGCATGCTTAAAAACAACGGATCGCTGAACCCACACCAACAATTTGAGAACAGTCTTGAAAACACAGTGTTGGTGGTGGTGTTTGCAGAGAACGTAGCCTTGAATGATGCCTTGTTATTACTGAAATAACCGTTGTGCAGTCGGCGAAGGAAAGGTCACCGACAGACATGAGGAATGGGAGGTGTGTTGTGGGGATAGAAAGAACTCCGAATGGTGTATCTGGGATTAATCTTGTCTTCCCAAAGTTACCAGGGGAATGTGAGCGTGCTTCATCCTGAGAGCAGAAAAACCTCCTGGAAAAACAAGAACAACTGAGTGTGTGTCTGTTTGACTTTAAAGGGAGAGACAAAAAAAGTATTAATGCATCTGCCCACACTGAGTTTAAAGTCTGCACATGTGAGGCAGCGATCACATGCTCTTTTAGAGGTGTGCAGGGTCTTCACAAGACCTTCTCTCTGAACCATGTTTCTTTTTCATCTGCCGTTTCCATCGACCCTCCGCTGTGCCCCTTATTAATCTTCCACGGGAAAAAAAAACACTCAGTTTCAAGCGAATGCCAGGTGCAGAGGGATATCAGAGCAATCGATGCGAGGAGCTTCTGTAAAGGAAGCAGCAGCAGGCCCCGGTGATGTGGGCGAAGGTGAGAATCTCAGTATGAATCCTACAATTTATCCTGTGCAGCTCTGCAGAGAACAGAGGGAAAGTTTCATATTTCCACTTCAGCAGCCATCAGCATGCAGGCAGTCTCCCACAGCACTGCTTCATGATTGCAGCTGTTATAGGATGGTTAGGTGTTTGTCAGGTGAAAACGCAGCATATACAGATCAATGAGCACTTGTTCTGACGCCATAAGGACTGTACTCAATTGTCTTTAAACCTGGTCATTTGCAAAGTATGAAAAGTATTTAAGATGATTTAGAAAGAACAACACAAAATGAGTTTCACGAACATTTAGGTTCATATGTTTTGTGACAAACAAGCACATTGTAATGTAGCAAATTATTTATCATCACAGGCAAATTATGAGTGTCCCTCTAAAGTTAATATTCAGGTGTCTTACTCAAGGACACTGCAGCATAACTGAAGCCACTGACAGGAAAATTACATCTAGAAGCAGTAAAGCAACTGTGGTCTGACAGTTTAGAACACTGAGTTAAAAAAAAACAACAACTAAATAAACAAAACAAATTATTTTAAAATTGTAATTTTTTTATGGATAAGTTACCCTTAGCCAAATTCTGCCCTCTGATGCAAATGGGCCAATCAGTGTCGCATCTGCCAGCTCTGACCACGGTCTGACCACGATACGACTTTCAGATGTTTTTCTTTTTCAGGCTGGTTCTGTGGATTTTGAGCTTGTTGTGACTGAACGTTGTGTCCAAGGTGATTTTAAAAGTGAAGCTGGTTGTTCGGTGAGGTGCAAAGGAGATTTACTACGTTAACCTTTCCAAAATTAAACACTTAGAAGTCTAACATTATGCTGATAAAACTGTTTGCGTGTCCTCTTTTTCTGTTGAATACCTCACAGTTTAACAAGCATGGAGCTACGTTACTGCTTTGGTAACCCCAAAATAACATTCAGGCCATGTTGCATTGTTATTAGTAGATACTGGCTGGTTAACTTGAGTTACTTATAGCTGTTGTTCCGCTGGCCCATTGCCCGACCAGCTTACTGTTTCGCCCGCATGTTGTGAGATGCATCAACAGGTCAGCGGAACAGCGATGCAGCACCAAATTTAGAGGTAAGATATGAATTATGGTAAGGATTAGGGCAAGGGTTTGAGTTAGTTTGAACAAATAAATGGAAGTCATGAAGCCTTTCAAACAGCCTAGAAGAGCAGCCATCTCTCTCAGTTCATGTTCATCTTGAAAGGAATGGAGGAGGCAGTGAGCAATTGGATGTCTGGAATACTAGTGAACCTCATAACATGCTAGCAGAAAAGTGAGGCAGCAGAAAAATGGGCCGTCCTAACAGCGCTGCGGCATGCTATTAAGAGCACTTGCTAGCCTGGCCAACAAAGCTAGTCGAGTCAATTTTGTTTATGTAGCGTCAAGTCACAACAAAGTTGTCTCAAAACACTTTACATATAATGTAGGTCTAGACCACACTCTATGATTAAAACATATTAAGTTTTTTGTGACCAACAATTGAAAGCAATTAAACCATAAGCAAGCACTAGGCGACAGTAATAAAGACAAACTCAGCTAAGCTAAAGTCTCTGGCTGGAGTCTGGAAATGGCAGCTCTCCAGTTTAAATATACATAAAATTATAAACATAAACATGGTGCTTTAACACATTAATGATGTTGCTTTTATTACAACATGCTTAAGTTCAAATGCAATATTCAACCAAAAGCAATTCTTAATACATCTGCAGAACTTTTAATCCTATACAATAAAACTTCTAGCTACTGTCTAACTGCTAAAAAAAAAAGCTTTAGGCCTATGACAGCAATGTGCAGTAATGCAGCACAAGGCACTTTTGACAGCTGACACATGCAGACAGGAGCAAACATACATGATGAAAGAATAATAAATTATGAATAATAGATTAATGTAGCCTTGGTGCAGTTTTTTTGTCTGTGCACATTGTAGTTCATACCATTAAAATACACAGAATTCTTACATTTAAAAAAATATTCAAACAAGTTCAAGCATATGTGTATAACAAGTACCTTGTTGAATTTTTCTGAATTCAGAAGAGATTTTTTTCATGCTCGCTCAATCAGAAGTGGAATATTTTACTCTTGATGTGCACGTGAACACATGCACAGCCTCATAAATATTCTTTACTTCAGTATTTCTAATCAGCAGCCTCAAACTTAGGTGCACTGATACAGATCAACATAACAAGTCTGCAGGACGAATATATTATCCTTCAAGTCTGACAGTTATGAGAACATGGATTTGCTTTTCACACTTTCCTTCACCGGAGTACATTTCATTGATCTCTAAGGCTACTGTAACACTTCTAAAACCTCGGAGGACAGAAAGACCTAAGACGCAATCCATATGCAAGAGACAGGATCACTGTACAGCTAAGTTGGCTCTGGGTTACCCTGAAATGATCTGAGTACGAGTACATGCACCAAAACATGATGATATTTTCATATTTCTGTTGCAGTCACCAGAATCACATTTCCATCTTTCCATTTGGGCTGTTTTGCAGGGTTTCATGGCAGGCTAAAAAATGTTGTGATTATTTTAATTTGCCCATTTGCACCCAAATACAGATTTTCCATTCGGCTACATTAACAACATTCATAACATCACACATGTTCATCCGCTAACATTTGTTTCAACCCTGTCACATCAATGACGGACTGAAGACGAAAAAAGCATTAAGGCCTGTACCAAATGTGTGACAGCTTGCCATAAATCCACAAAGCATAAATTGGACCTATTATTCTCCGCCTGTCATGAACACACAGCCCATTCAGTTGACTCAGAGTCTATCCATAGCTGCTGTTGTTTTTTTATACTGCTATTCTAATGAGCCACCACAGAGCTGCGTTCTGCAGATCTGCCAGACTGCCAGGAAAGCTCAGTTAGCCAGCTCTGTCCTATCAGGAATACCAAGTACATGTTCAGGCTATTCAGGGGATGTGGATAGAGATGCTTCTGTGTTCAGCCTCAGCTTGCAGGCTGGAGGCAGAACGCCACCATATTACAAAAACAAAACCTAATCGTCTGACTGTGTTGCTCATCAGAGTAAACATGACTCCTCTTGTTCTGCCGAGCCGAGGCTTGCATTAGCAGCGCTGCACCTTCACACATATGTGTGTATGTAAACACAGCCTGTGTGCATACAGTATGCACTCACGCATACAGGAGCAGGCTCTCAAGCTAACACAGATATACACACACAAACACACACAATGTGCAGTCATTATTGTGTTCCTAAGGCGGCAGAGGCCACTGTGCCCTGGCTGTCATACATGAGGGAACATGAGTGATATGTTCTCCGTGCATCCAGGTCTGGCTTGTCACTCTGCTAAATTGTTGTAATTTTCTTTTTCCTGAACCAGTCTGCAGTTGCATAACTTTCTACATTTCACCTTGCCTCTGTCCTTGGGTCAGAAAGGCACTTAAAGCTGTGTGCTCATACATCTAATCCAGGCAATCACGGTAAATGTCGCCTTGGAAAAATGTACGAGATATTTTACCTTTTTAACCTCCATTTCTCTTGATGATCAGTAATCACACACATTCTGCAGTACAGTATTTCACAGTAAATGTGTGACTGTAATATTTTTACAGAAAAAATATTGCGTCAAAGCAAGTTTTTTAAAATGCAGTTACACCCACTCAAATAGACAATTGTATATTGGGCTACAACAGTGAAAAAATACTCTAATTACTTATTAATAAAAAAGTCTTGCTGAATATGCAACATCAACAAAAAAAATTAATGATGATAAAACTGTGAAAATTAGTTTTATTGACATTAATAACTTATTAACAACATACTTACATTTTCCTAATATTTGAACCATCAGAGAACTTGGTTTGATTAAAGCAATGCCACATATCCAAAGGCAAAACTCCAGCAACAAACACACATTGAACGCAGTAACTGTTCAGATGGCCACACAGCGATGGCCTCCATGAGTTTACACAAAACTCACAAAACGCAGGTCTGCTTCTCTCTGCCACTGTTTTTAAATGGAACCAGAGACGGTAAATAGAAAGCCAGACTTCTCACTGGCCATTCATTTCCTGCATCAGTGTCACATGGATTTTGCCACGGCCCCGCCCCTTTCAGAGACTACAGGTGGTCTTAAGTCCATTCGTTCTTATGTTAGAAATGAACATGATAACAGAGTATGACCAATTCCTTCGTCCCATCATCACCAAGATACATATTAGACCCATTTTTCATAAGACATGTATCCTCCAAACATTCTGACACAAAACTGTCTTTTTTTCAGACACACAAATCAGGAGAAAATGAACTTTGTTCAAGACCTGACTCTGTCTCAGCAACACATTGTCACGAGATTTGCTAACCGGTGCTTCCCGCCTTGCTTCATAATGGTAACAAACAGACATTTAAACGGTCGTATAGGTGACACCATGAATTAAAAGTTAAAACTTACATCAAACAAGTACCATGCGACACAAAATCCATCTGCTTCAATCCGCTCACAAGATGTTATACACTTCCAGACGAGGCAGAGGGATGGTGGTTCCTAAGTGTCATGAGAGACGTGACTGCCAAGTATAAATACCATTTCACACCATTGGCACAGCACAGAATAGAGGATCTTGTGTTAATAACTGACTTTTTTTGATGGAGCCACTTGTTAGCTGTGACATGAGCATGGGGGCTAACGTAAGCTATGATAGCTGTCATTAGCTACTGCTCTGCTGTCTTTGATCCAGCCCTTTCATTAAATCCTTTACCATACCAGAAGTTTGCTGCTTCCCTTGTGTCGTGTTTAATGTCACAAATGCGCTGGAAAACAGAAACAGTAAAATGCAGTGAGAACAGAGACAGTTTTGTCATTGCGTGAGACAGGAAAACAGTAGCATTTAGCACTATCTAACCGGTGTCATGTAGCCATCAGTGCACATCATAGCTGTGCCAATAAATACCCGAAACCTCTGCAGTCATTTGACCCGAGTATGAATGCAGATTTCACCCTTTCCAACTGAAGACAAAAGCCAGAAGTTGGTGGGCGTTGCATGTTTTTCTGTCCATTATGAAAGGGTTACACCATATACAAAACTAAGACAAATTGCAGCCCATTAGGACATCGTGTCAGACTGTTAGCTGTAAATGCCTCCCCTCCCCTTCATTTACTCAAAGCTTGCACACAGTCTATGCCCTCCTGAGCAGTTACATCTTCGGCAAAGCATCACACAGAGAAGCATTATGGCCATATAGAGAATCAGAAGGATTCATCTTAAACTGCTCTGTATGCATTGCTCTCCAGTTCCCTCATGATCTGACTAGGGGTGATGGAGTTGTCAGTTTCTTTTACCCAGAGGTCCGATAGCATCTCCCACAGGTTTGCTTATCTGTGCACACTGCAGAAGACTTAGCAGAGTGGGCAGAGGCACAAAGCAGACGTCTGATCTGCCTTGGATTATTTTTGCACAGGGCGAGTGTTCAGACGTCCATTACGAGTTGGAGAATGGAAGAAGGGAGGAGCTTGTCAAAGTTCTGTTTGCCTCGGTTTCATAGTCGAGTGCTCCAACGTGACTTGGTAAAAGAGACCTAATGACACCTGAATGAAAAACTCTTTCATTTCTACATGGATGCTGCTTTTGTCAGAAAGGTTCATATGCAGCTTTAAGACTTTTAATTAGTTCTTTTTTTACCTCAAGTTTGTATGTTTGAGGCATCAGTATGCTTATGCATGTGCGCAACTATGTGTTAATAGTTTCATGGTTCAAGCAAAAGAAGCTAAAGCAGCAAAGAAAGATTTCCATTGCATAGGGTTTGGTAACATTTGTGTTGTTTCTGATACTTGTGCTAAATCAATACCTGTAAAACAGTGCTGGTGCCTTAATGGTGCCTGAACTGATTCTTTACAAAGAAAAAACAAAAAAACCCACACACACAAGATGATGGTTGACAACATAAATGAACATTTTTTTCATGCAAACGCAAGTTTGAACTTTTGATTTAGCAATTTGGTGACTCAAACTAAAAAATACTATTAACAAATTCACATAATAAATAAAATGTAACTAGTCTACCCTGTACTCAACTAAATCTTTTACAAACTCCAAACACTTGTTTAGCAGGAATATTGGCATTTTTGCTTTCTGTGGCAAAATGCATCACCTCTGCTTGGCTCTGAAACTTAGTAAGTGGTACTGAAATGAAGCACCGAAACCTGTGTCATGCTTTAGCCCGGTAGGTATCAGATGTGTTAGCACTAGTACCATATTGGTACATAGTTTAGGTACCCATTACTAATTGCATGTCTCTTTGTCCTCAAAGAGGAATCCCTCCTCAGTTCTTCTGAGGCTTCTTGCACTGCATTAAGCAGGGTACATGCTACAAGATAATCGGGCTGATTTTGGGCCCGATTTCCCCTTCCAACCAAAGTCAGCTAAGGCACCATCACCTGATGGTTCTAAGGATTATCTTGCCAGATGTTCCTGTGGTGCGAGGTATGTTAAGAGTGATTTTCCCCTCCCTGATCTGCTTGAAATGATAAAATTGTAAAATATTACACATGTTCAATACTTACAATCGGAAACCCTGTTGTGTGGGGGGAACACCTGCACAGCTGACCACGCACTCTGGATTGTCACACTCTGTGGATTGTTACCTGTGGACAGATTCGTTGGGTTGTGGTGTGATGTGTTGGTTATTTTGTAGCTCACCACACACTGTAACACACTTCGTCATCATGAGTGGGGTTTCTCACATTTTCAAAATTGGCTAAAGGTTTTAAAAATCTTTTAGTGTGTGCCAGGCTTTATCCGAATCTATGGTCTACCAATCGAGGGTGTTATTGTGTTATTATTGTGTTATTATTGTGTGTATTGTGTATGTTGTAAAGTCACCTGAAGTGAACATGTGATTGGTGATATTGGGCTATGGCTGTATAAAGAAAAATGGACAAAAGTAGGACGAGAAGGATAGGTTGGGGGGATGCGGGGTGCAGGATGGGACGAGAGAGAATAGCAAAGAGTCCATGTGCGCCCAGTCCTGTACTCAGCTGTTGAGTGCGTCTCTCAGCTTGCCATTTGTCCATTCCCTGCTCCAGAGAGAGGGGAGAGGCGCTGAGAGAGGCTCCATGCAGCAGATGGCAGAGTTATGCTCTGCAGAGGTGAGAAATAGCCCATTAGCCTGACCAGAAATTACAGCCTGTCTCCTACTTAGTGCTCAGCCTTCAGTACACCTGACCACAATGGGACTGAGCTTGGCATGATATTCACTCTGTAATCAGATTGTTGCTCTGTGACAAAAAAAAATGGTTGTTGATTGCTTTAGCCAAGCCTGTTCTCACTGTATGTACATCAATTCAGAACAGAGCGATCTAGTTGGAATAAATTATAATATTAATAAGGGATTGAGAGGGCAACACAGAAACGTTTTAGCAATTAGAGCTCATTAATACAGAGAATCTTCTCCCCCGGAGTTTAAAAATGCCTCCAGCTAAAATTACGGACTCACTATGGTCATAGCTCAGCAATCACACTTTCCATCAGGGCTGGGTAATATGGAAAAAACATGACCAAGATGATTTTTCCATACTGATATTAATATTTATCACCATCGTGTCAAAAATATGGCCAGTTTAAAATACTTGATAAAGACTGAGGGCAAAATTAACCTGAGCATTCATCAATTAAACTTAAGAATGTTGTTTATTAGGCTATCTTTTTGCGCAATTTGTTTTTACAATTTAAAAAGTAAATTGATTTAAATTTTACCGGTGTAGAGCTGGAGCTCTTTGCTGACTTCACCGCCAGCTCATTTTTTTGCCAAAAAAAAAAGCCCCCCGTATGAAACGTTTGTTTCAAACAAAGAGAATCTCACCAAATGGTCAGTCATGTTGTGTTGATGTTCCGACACTGTAACATGAATGTAAACAAAAGAATATTACCTGGTTTGTTTGTTTCCTAAAGCAGCTGAAAGAACTATTTCCAGGTTTAATGTCGCTGTTTACATTAGTGTTACAGTGTTGGTACATGGGAGGACACCACTACACATTCGGTGAGTTTCCTGTCTTTTAAAACAAGCCTTTTATTGTGTTTTTTGACTGGTTCGGTGAGTGCCCCATCCCCTCCATTGTTTTTTATTTATTTATCCATTTATCGGTAGCAGTAACACCAGCAACAAGCTCCAGCTCTTGAGACTGCGCCGTTCGTCTTAATATTGATATTAACCACCGTATATGATCGTAATGAGCCCTACAGGGCTTCATGTACCAAAAACCGAACTTCTCCTTTAATCTCACTTAACAAAACAGTACAAATTCGCTTACCTTGTAAGAACTGTAAGCAGCTGATAAGAAAGCCACTCCACACATGAGGAGATTGGATCATAGTGTTCTTCAGGAAGAGCATGGTGTTTTATTTAGCCTCTTTATAAATGTGATTTTTGAAGAATTACCTAAATAACATTTCTATTCATACTTTAGGCATAACCATTGGAGAGTGACACAAAAGGATGAAAGACTTTGGAGACTTTTTAATGCCTCTCGATTCACAGAATAAGGTGAGACTGAATTAATGCGGCAGCTTTCCAAGCAAGAGACACAGAATTACAATGTGAGGACTTGACAAGCGTGTAAGGATTAGACTGTGTTACTCTGGAACTAGACAATTCGAGGGAGCTGCCTCAGAAGGAATTAAACAGCAGAGGTAGTTTATGTTCTGACATGGCTTTGGGTGTTTATGGCAGGCACCTCCAACCACTTGGAAGCAACACGCTCTGCACAGCCAACACAAAGAAAACTACACAGGAGAAGTTTTAATGGGACGTGTATTCATCCTGAAGTGTTTTGGTACAGGACACTCGGTTCAAGTGATTCGAACAATTACTGTCAAACTTCACTAGTTTATGCCAACATGCACACGCATGCAGGATAGAAAATGCTAAAGTGTCATTTTTACCTGCAACCTTTGTCAGTTTGTTCACACTCATGTAGTGTCGCTGTCTGGTAGCTTTACAGCTTTTAGGAGTGCATTAATAAAAAAACAATTCACATATAAATCAAAATTCTTATCTAATATGACTCAAAATCAAGCCAAAATTGAGTTTCTAAATTAAGTTAATAATTGAAGAAAAGAAAAAAATGGCCAAATTCTACTGGAAAGGCAGTGCAGCAACTGGACAATTTACAGCGTGCACACACTTAAATTATCTTAACTCTCAATATTTGCATCTTCAGAAAAGATAATGACTGAAAGCATTTTTGAAGCAACGTAATATTTCTACGTCGTCATTCTGACTACCATCACTAGACGATAACAGAGTAAGGCAGCAATAAGCTGTAACAAATGGGACTGCACCACTATGTATGACTGCACAGTGCCAATTTGCATGATCCATTAACTCCAAACATTTAGTTAAGGGAACATGAACCGCCACATTATGTGTCAGAAGTGATGTGTACTAAACATTCGTGAAGGAAGATTAATCATTATTTAGTGTGCAACTTTATTTTGGTATACACATACGATATATTTGTCACCTTTATGTAATTCATATATATATATATATAA
>JAQLOL010000010.1:8565851-8576215 GCA_029783665.1 Naso thynnoides
CGACTTGGTCGGGAATTTCAAGACGATACACCGTCAGGTCCCTCTTTTCACCTCTGTCAACCCCCCTCCCTCCCTCCCTCCACACACGTAGACACACACAAGAAGAGTGTGTTTCATGGTGAGAGAGACGGGATATTGTTTTGGAGTCTCTGGTTGCTACGGACATGGTACGTCTTCTGTGGGTGTGTTATGGCTGCTTTGTGTGTGTGCCTGCACGTTTGTGTGTATGTGTGCGTGTGTCTGTGTGTGTGGGGTGCTTGGCAGAGGTTCATAAAGGGATTTGGCCGTGCATTGTGTTGAAATTTCGGATCAAGTCGCAAGTTTACTTGCACTTTCGCAAAGTTACCTACTGGAGCTTTAACTGGATGAAATCAAAGGAGCATAGAAACCTTGGTCCACCTTCACTGAAGGAATGCGCGCACCTGTGGCAGAAGACACTTTTTTTTTTATCAGGGCTAAAAACTTTGGCACAACACCATTACTATCTGCTGTTTCACCACTGTTTGAGGAACTCAAGAAGTACAGAGAAATGTGTTATGTGACAGAGCTATTTTTAATATTCGTAACAGGATCAACAGTTATAGCTAGTTTGAACAATGCCAGTTTGAGGCTACCTTGGTTCCTGAGAAAAAACACTTTACTTTCTTGGGGGGAGGCTTGTTAAAGTAAATTTAATCCAAACTGCAAAACATTTTTTTATTCTCTCTGTTTTTTTCCCTTTTTAATTTGACAGATAGCAATACAAGCTTTACATTTTTAAGATAGATCACTGACGGACAAAAAATGGCATTTCCAAATATTATAGGATAAGTCATCAAATCACACTTAATTCATCCAGCTTGGTGTTGCCAGGACTGAGGCCAACAGGCATTGCTTTCAGTTTCATACACTTTTCCCTTTCATAAATGTCACTTAAATCTCCCACAATTTCTGAAAATAGATAAAATAGATGAATAGCTGGCAGCTGTGTTTGGTGATTTACAACAGTTTATTCCAGCAGTATGCTCTGAAAAATTTGCCTAATTAGCTGTGATGATATTAAAAAGTAGTCAGCGACAGATGGGTGCAGAGAAGCCTGGCATCGAGTCTCACAGCAACAGTTGCATGGCATTCACAAAAATCGATTTTTGCCGTAGAACTGTGAGACGGTCTGGTCAATCAATTCAGCTTCAGACACTGAGATGTCTCCTTACGCCTGTGCATCACAAGGAGAGCAAATGTACAAAACTGGCGGCTGAATGGCCTGTACTGCAGAATGTACTACTGAATTCAGTTTTTTATTTCTAAATATGTTTATTACTCAGTGTGTTCAGCCAGACTTTCAAACTCTCCTGTAGATAAAACTACACGTTTCATAGCTTTGAGTATTCATGCTTTGATCATTTAGATGCAGTTTGATGCAAAGAAACAATCCCTGGATCATTGCAGCATCAAGCAGTGGAGCACACCAAAGAAAAATGAATATTGATAAAATACTAAATGAAGGTTAGAAAACATATCCAACCAAGAATCATGACACAAAATATTAAGGAAAAACTTAATGATCAAAAGTGTGCAGAAGCCAGAGAATAAAAATTTAAAAAATAACCGCAACAGTCTCCACGGCAGCAGAAAACTAACATGCAGGAGGCTTTACCCTAAATAACAATGAAAGAAATAACAGAGAGGAAGAGGAAGGAGACAATACGGGCAGATTTCCCGTGGGCTGTTGTTACCTATGCTGAGCCAAACTGTATACTGCACCCCCCGAGGGCAAAAAGTGCTGGGATTAACATTGCATGGGAGTCACGGACTTTCGCCGACTTTAGCTCAGCTCTTCAAAAACAGCAGCTTTGATGTCACAGCTGACACACAACAGTGCTGAAAGCTCAACACAATGAATCTTTGAAATGTCACCGTCCCCCTGCATGGCAGCACATGTTGACCGTGATGCCCGCACCTTTTTTGGCTGTCTTTCATCCCAGTTTCTGCTTTTAGAGACTGGAACCAGTTGCAATAGAGGCTAAAACTTAGTTTCTCAATTATTCAGTTTTGCCCCTGTGTTGTTCATCCATCCATCCATCTTTTAACCACTTATCCTTTTGCGGGGTTGCAGGGGGAGGGGCTGGAACCAATCCCTGGACAGGTCGCCACTTCATCACAGGGCTGACATATGGAGAAGCAACCATTCACACTCACATTCACACCTACGGACAATTCACAGTCACCAATTAACCTGCATGTCTTTGGACTGTGGGGGGAAATCACAGTACCCGGAGAGAACCCATGTAGACACGAGTAGAACATGCAAACTTTACACAGAAAGGTTCTACTCCAGCCTGGTATCGAACCCAGGACTAGAGGTGGGGGAAAAATATCAATACTGCATAATATCACATTAATTTGCTTGACAATATTACACTGATTCACTGACACTAAGTGTAGATTTTTTTCAAATAGAAATTCTTAATAAATATTGAAAATACAAACTCAACTTTCCAGGTAATAGAATAATAAAAATCTATAAATTTTTCAATCCACTAGATGGGGCTAAGTGCTCACTGTCTGATGAGGTGATAAAAAAAATACTGAAATGAGATAAATAGACTGAAAACTTTATCTAATTAGATGAAATAGATCATGATGGCAAAGTTTTACCTTGGGTTAAAAAAGATGGAAAAAAATCGCAATATATGATTTTGCAATATCGCGATGATATCGTATCATGATTCAAGTCTTGTGATAACATCATACCGTGGAGCTTCTGGTGATTCCCAGCCCTACCCAGGACCTTCTTGATGTTAAGACAAGCAGACCTGGATTCAAACCCTGGAACCTTCTCACTGACTCACCTGGTTTAATAAAGGTAAATATGATATAAAATAGAATAAGATAAATAAATAAATAAATGTCATTACAGCTCAGTCTTGGGGGTCACATCACACTGCAGCTCTGCTCTCAAGCATAACAGAAACAGCACTGTGCAAGTGAGCTCCGAGATCACCTGCAGAGAATGGTAAAGAGGGCGCTTGGCCAAAGTGCTCCTGTCTTAATGGAAACATGATGTATGTGATTAAATGTAGCACGTACAATGCATGCAGGGATGTATTCATCCTGTAATTGGTCTACAGGGGACCATGCAGCTACATGAGTGTGAGCAATTAGAATAAACTACTCTGTATTCACCTTACTTACAGACACAAAAAGAAAGGCATAGTCAGGAAGATTTGCAGAGGGCAAACTGGTGGAGAAGAAGCCACAATGTGCAAGGCACATGCAAGGTGAACCGGCTTGATGATCAATGTCACATGGAACCTGACTGGCTAAGTGCAAAGCGGCGAATGCTCTGTGGGACTGTGCCAAAACTGCACTTTTCTATTGTTGTGCAGATGATGGGAATGTTCAAAAAAGCTCAGAGTTCCCTGTCAAAAATTTTGACACCTGTTAGATCCCTGATGGTTTCTATCTTTAAATGAAAGGGCCGTCGGCAGTGGCAATTTTCCCCTGCTGTCATGAAAATGTACCCAACTGCAGCTTCAGCTCTGATGTGTTATTATTTTGTAACTTTCCCGAAATGTTCAACTTTAACTGGATAGATCTAGTGTATTTTTATTTTTTTTCGAGAACAATTTTTCATTCCCTCCTTCGATGATTCAACAGTGGTATGAGCAGCCACATACGGTGTATTTCTTCTGGAGAGCATTAAGAAAGCAGCAGGGGAGGTGAGAAAAGGTGATACACGGCATTTTTATTGTGAACACACATTACTTTGGAAACATTCTCCCCACACAGCTGGTTAAGGGATGTCAATCTAAAATGTCACGCCCCCGTGTGCGCAGTGGGTAGATGTTTAAAAAACAACATCTGGAGTTCAAACTCCCCAAAAGGCTTTGGTTTTGTCAGTTTTTGCTCTTTGTGGAACTACTTTACTGCAAGGTACACTGATGAAAAAGCGCTATTTTTCATTTCGTGGGGCATGTAAGGTTAGTTCATATTTTACAGTGTCACCGTGGTCAGAGTGTCCAGCAGGTAGGAGGCATGAAGCAGCAGACAGCTAAAAGAACCGGTGAGAGAGGCACAAAACAAGGCTGGCAGGCATACCTTTGATTTGTAATATAAATTACATCTATGTAACCAAACAGGTGATTTGCATTCCACACACACAAAGACATTTGTTCTTAAACAGACACATTGATATAATGTTAGGGCTAAGTATAGTACGTGTATCATCTGATAAATGCAGAGGGTAGCCAGAGATGCTGGAGCTGCGCTGTCTTGGTCGCATTGTCAGTATTTACATGTGTCTCCTGTCCTCATTTAGATGCAGAGAGAGTGGACAAACATCAGAATCAATTGTAGGCGCTGCCCTGGTTCCAAATCCCCAGGCGATTTTGCCAGCTTGTTCTTGTTACGTTAAAAAAACAAAGACATTGCCTCAAAACACCTTAAAGTACCTGTCTGTCCCTGAATCCGTGCACACCTTTATGAGCGTTATCTTATCTCACATCTCGGTCTCGTTGTTGTAAGCTGCAGTACTGAAAGAATAAAGGAATAATCTAGTTATCATGCAGGATTCGTATCTGGATGAACAATAACAGACTCCCTTTGAGGAACCTGCAGATCAATGCACAAAAGCAAAACTGTTAAATTTGTCTTAATAATATTCTGGCCAAGTGGGACATAATCCAGGGGCGGCTTGTGGCAGAGGTGGGACAGAGTCACTTTTTTTGTGAGTCACAAGTAGGATGGCCCTGGCATAATCTCTCCAGCATGAATCAAAGAACTTTCCCTGTTTTTCCATTTCCAGGTCCAAGTTGGAAACATTCACCCATGTGTTTCATCTTAGGTGTGAACGCCCCACAGTAGCACAGTCTTCATAGCAGTCATTCCTGCAGTACAGCACTTCCCTCCAAAGCAGTCTAATTAGATACTGAACCTGAAAGAGACTTCAGATATACTATGAATCCAGTGAAAAATCAGTTTCTTTAATGAGTTGCTTTCATGTCCTCAGGTTCCAGAAAGACTTTCAAAAAAGTAGAGTGCCTTTAGAAATGATAGGGGAGGTGCAGGACCTACACGGATCTATTTTAATGCCCTCGGGGTCAAGTTAAACACCAATTTGAACTGCTCTGAAACACAGCTCTTCAAAAGCATCTCTGCTGATAAAGTTGCCGCAGCGTCGTGTGGTTCACAGTGATTCGCTGCCTATTGAGGTCCAATCGAAAGCCTCCCTTTTCTTCTATGTGGTAATGGGAAATGAGCATCATTCACCACTCTGAATGGCACATGAATCCAAAATAGATGTCCATTAGCGGATTTTCTTTTTTGTTATGAAACGCTCGCTTCTAAAGTCATGTCTCATTATCCTGACATCCCTGTGTGCGCTACATAATGTAACTGTTTTTTCCAACTAATGTTCCACACTGGTATTGCCTACTTCTTATGTTTGGCATCATTTGTCAAATTTTCATTATAAAATCTTGTAGCAGTTGATATTTATCGGTGTATCCACACTTTCATTACAGGACAATCTTTAAGGATATTTTGTGCTGCTTTTAAGCTTATTTTTTAATGGTTGTGCTGTGAATTGTGTGTTTCCATTTTATTACATTCAGGCTCCTCTCTCTCTGCTGGCAGTAATTGCTTGTAGCATATAATGAAGCTCTAAAGCACTTTCAACATGCAAATATTATATCATACTGGAGAACCTACTGGTTGGCTGTAAGGTAAAAATGCAAATACATCATAAATTTTTACATCAATCAATTAAAACGTGCTGTTCAGTCAAAGAATCAGTGTTCTTTACTGTTGAACATTTAGTAGCCGTCAGCAATACTTTAAAAAAGCACTAAATTATATGTGAAATGTATCTAGTGCAGCTTTAAATATGGGATGAAAAATACCTCACATAAAGTTGCTGGGTTAGTGAAAGTGAAAACATGCTTTAAAGTGGTGATCTCAAAGATTTGAGATGTTAGGTTGTATAAGTGTGTTTTGTTTTTGCCTTATTGTTTGTTTTTTTGGTTATACTATAGGTACTGTGCATGTTAGATTTTTTTTTTATGCTGTTGTTTTTTCTTGGATTCTGTAAATATGTCCAGTCTAGGTGCCTTTGTCACAGTAGATATTATTTGGTAAATCTTGGTCTACAAACATACAGCAGGATTACATGGTGACTTCAGAGGGGTTAAGGGTTGTGGGTGAGCAGGGAGACTTTAAAAAGGTAATGTCACGTGTAATGCGGAGGTCAGACCACAAGACATTTTTCTCTTTTAAAATGTTCACTGTGTCAGATTATGTGATTAAAGACATGACAGACCACACGTTGCTCCCTGATCAGTCATCTTCTGCAGTTCATGACGTGCATGACGTCACTGGCAAGGAAGCTCTTGCCACAGACTGCTACTACCGACAAGCCATTGTGGGCGGTAAAGGAAAAAAATCAAACATTTTTCTGTCATGAGGTCGTGAGGCGTCCTAATTGTGGTGTTGGTTGTCGTCCATTACGACACTACCCGAGATAAAACAATTGATTGTTGCGCCCGATGCTCATTGATTGTTTCTTGGCCTACTCGACGCCCTACGTCTTCCCGTCAGGTTATCATCAGGCAGATATAGTGTAGTCTGACCTTGGCATAACTTTGTACCTATGATAAACCTACCTACCTATGTGGGGGGAGTTGTTTTCACCAGCACCTTTGCCAATAAGCAGTAATTAAATTAAAATGTTTAATTTTTTTTCTTTGAACCTGTACATGTACTTAAACTGTCGTTACATGGATGCTGTACTTTCTTTGTGCATTGATCTTGTGAGTGGAACTCACAGGAAATTTAAAAAGAAGAAGAAAAAAAAGGTACCAACACAGACACAACTAAGAGCAAGCCTGTGGTGTTAGCTCCACCCACCCTTTGGGCAGACCACCCACTGCCGACTGACGTAAAAGGCGTCACCAGTTGTGCGCTGCTTCTGATTTAGCAAGTGAATGTCGCCACAGACACCAAGACTATTACTCGGCAATGCTGCAAATAAAAGTGCTTTCATCAGTGGGCCAAAGGCTCCATCAACATTGTTTTACTTCACTCTGTGAGGAACTTAACAGACATTTGTCTAATTGAACATCTGAGGTTATCACTTTAATTTTTGGCCACTTAGCTAACATTTTGTGAACACGTAGCTAACATGTGCCTATTTAAACATACAGCATGCACAGGGTATCATTAGCTTTAATTAGAAGTCATGTTTTGGCCTCCTGGTCAGCGTATCTGGACAACAGCTGTTCTGTGGATGGTTGGAAACAGGATTTACACCTGTGATAACACAAGAGGGAGACATGATTCAAGATAAGATTTTAAAAAAGAGAAGCTGTAACAACAGGATGGACAAACAAGATGGCGGCGGGCAGCAGCTCTAGCTCTTGGTGTTTGTGTTAATGTTTTATGATCACATGACCCCCGAGACCTGGGTTCTTAATTTTGTTCTTTTTGTGTTTTACATGGCTGGACTGACAATAAAGAAAGAAACCTCGTGGGCCATAGAACCAAAAAGTTAAGAGAAGTTGCAGAATGCATGATTTGCTGCAAGGTCATCACTTTAAAAGTGATATTTCAAACATGAGTAATTGTTTCAGTTCCTGTGACTATAAATAATTGCTAACTTTGTAGCCTTTATGTATGTGCAGCTTTAATTAACATGACAGAACATGATAGTGGGTGAGTAGACTCTCCATCGTTCAGGAGTGAAAGGAGACATTTTGAGCAGGTGTGTCTGTTACCCAGGGCTTAAACAAGTGTGAGCTTCAGCTCCAGAATATGAATAGGTCCATAGAGTGGAAAGAAAAAAATCATTTTTCACATCTGTGAGAAACATTGCCTCTGGACCAAGGACACTAACAGTATAATCTCACTGTGGCTTCTGTTCATTGTTGCTGAGAGTTTCTGCGTACGCTTAATAATTAATCACACACTCAATTGGTCACAAATAAGAACGGGACTATTTACTTCAGAAATGAGAATCAGCGCTCTTCATCTGCTCTGCACTCCATCTATTGATTAGTTGTCCATCTATTCAGCATCTGTCTCTCTTTCGCGCACACACACAGGTTCAGGTGTGATGCTCCATTCATTTCCTAACTGCTTTTAACAGATGGTGCCTCCCTTCCCTTTTATACTTTTTCTAATCTTCAATAAAATAATTAATATTTATAAAAAAATATTTCCATAATATGATGCATGGACTAAGAACAAGACATTTTATGTGATTTCAATTCTGTCAAGGTGATTAACATGATTACATTTTTTTTCTTTAACCATTTACATCATATGTTGCACCTATAGAAATCAGTACTGGCGCCCTGTCCACCCTGCACTCAACACATTGATTATTTTTTTTTGTCTAATCAGCTTCTAGCACTTGTTTACACACACACTCACACACAAACATTGTTTTATAAACACACACCTGGTGCCATTTTTATGTGTAAATCACATTACCGTCCAAAGCTTCATTAAAAGACAAAAAATAAATGAGCTCTTTAAATAAAGAGGGTTTCCATTTCCTGACAGAATGCTTGATACCCTCTAATTCCACCACATTTCAAAACTTAATTAGAGAGAGAGCAAGTATGCACAGCAGAAATTTCCATTTGGGCAATCCATATCATTTCCACAAGCATTGTCTGTAAAAAAAAATAATACTCATCTCTTTTTGTGCCTACTTATTGCCAATGTTTAATGTTCATTTTCCTTTCCCTTGAGCAAGACAAAGTTATCAAGATGCATAATAAGTCAATCCCATGGCCCCCAATAGAACTGAGCATTGGTCTTAGCAACTGTGCTGCTGAACTGTGTCCTGTATCCAAACTTGTCTGTTTCTGTCCACGTCTCCACAGTGCCCTCCACAGGGCTCCACGCTGCTGTTAATGCTACATGCTGATACACTAACTCTGTACATGGAGATGTGCCGTGCATGTTTTAGTGCTCTAGTGAAGAGAGGACTGTAAATATTGCTTGCAGTTGTCATTGTTGCCTTGAACTCTCGCATTTTAATTAAAGCTGAGAATACATCCTGTTCATACTTACCACAAATGCAGCTGCTCTTGTTTGTTTGTTACTGCCTCAGGATTTAACACCTCCACTTGTTGTGGGGCTTTTCAATATGTATCCATTGGGAGTCAAGTACGGCTAACTATACTTGTGTATGCCAACTGTGAACCGCTGCTGCAGCAAGAAGCACAGCATAAACAGAAAACTTTTCAATCTGTACAGCCGTGTCATGAAGACCAAGTTTCACCCACAAAGTAATCATAGCAAATGCTGCATAGAAAGAAAAAAAAAACAAAAAACAACATTCAATCTCAAATACAGACAGGATTTAATGTCAAGGCAGCAGGTGCACATTTATACAGTAATTTATACTATAAAATAATTGTTTTAACGCTAAAACTATCCTCTAATTTGTAAGAGCACATTCTGTCTCTTTCTTAATCATTCAGTTTCCAGGATAAAAGCCATTTTATTTAGTTTTGTGTATGTACCGTGGATTATTATTGCTTAATGGGCCTCTCCTTCGCATATTCCAGAATGGAACTTATATGAGACATGGAGCTCATATAGGAGGATTGTGCCCACAGGTAAGTTCCACCAAAGATAGTCAGTTATTAACGCAATAATTAACACAAGATCACCCATTGTACTCTATAGTCATGTCTCCCACCTTCTGCCTCATCTGGAAGTGTTGTAAATTCATGTGAATGGATAAAAGCAGCTAAATCTTGAGTCGCATTTTTAATTCATGGTGTCACCTATTAGACCACTTAAATGTCTGTTTTTGTCACTTTGCGGGAAACACCTGTTCCCAAATCTTATGAGAATGTGTTGCCGCGACAGAGACAGGTCTCAAGCCAATTTAATTTTCTCCTAATTTATATCTCTGAAAAATGCCATTTTTGTGTCAGAATGTTTGGAAGATACGTGTCTTGTGAAAAATAGGTCCAGTATGTATCTTGGTGACGACTGGGCGAAAGAATTGGTCATTATTTGTGATCACGTTCATTTCTACTGTAAGAATGAATGGACTCAAGACTGCTTCCTGTCTTCTAAAGGGGCGGGGCTGTGGCGAAACCCATGTGACACTGATACAGGAAATGAACAGCCAGTGAGAAGTCTCGCTTTCTATTAACCCCCTCTGGTCTGGCTTACTGAAGAGAGAGTTCTGTTCCAACAACGTGGCTTAGATGATTTCCCACTGAGTTACCATAGTAACCTATGTCAGCAAACAAGCCTGCTCCGGGGCAGGCTAACTGTCAAGCTTAGTTTAGTTTTGTGTCAAAGAGTGTCCGACAGTCAGAAACAGCCTCCCAAAAGAAAGTTCCGCCAGGCAAATTTGC
>JAQLOL010000010.1:8605629-8616120 GCA_029783665.1 Naso thynnoides
TTGCCATTTGTTAAAATATATTGAAACAAAGATAAAAGTCACTAGTATTATTTATACAATATAACATTCATATTTCTACTTATGCTCCAGTTTTTTTTTCAGACACTTCTGCTTAGGAATAATAGATGCTATTTCTCTACATAGGATACGCCTGTTTTTTCACAGCAAAGTGCCTACGATAATCTTATCATAAATGGCTGTTGCATGCTCAAGAAGAAGCTTAAAACATCCAAGTGCATCCTTCTAAATAAGAAAAACACAAGCTCAAGAAGTTTTGGTTAAGTTTACAGGGAAAAAAAGTGAGGAAAAAAAAATGTAATTTTAAAATAATGGTAAATTCATCTGATCAAAGGTTTATGTAAAATTGGGATTTTAAATGGAACAAACTAAAACTTAGAGGATAGACTCTGTTTTTAAAGCACCTTAAGCCATATCATAAGGTTATTTACAATCAAGTGCAATAGTCAATAGCAACATTATGAACAGCAGTGCAGTCTTAAGAACTTGAGCTTATTGCAGACGTCGCTGTAGTTTCCACATGGATTGGCATGGGCACTGAGACAATAATAAAAAAAACTTTAACTTTAAGCTCCCCTTACGGAATATCACATGGAAGTTTACAAACAGAAGAAGAGCTGTTTTGGGGTCATATGTCGTTTTTTTTTTACAGAGAAGAGGCAGATGTCATTGACCACTTGGTGATTTTCTCTTCTCTGAAAACAAGCGTTTGCGTTTTTTGAAGGATTGTCTCAGTGTCTGTGACAATCCGTTGTGGAAGCTAGCAGAGTCGTCAACAATGAGCTTGACTTCTCAAGACTGCAACGTTCTTCATAATGTTGCTATTGACAACTGTACATGATTGTAAAAAAACCTTATGATAGGGCTTTAATGTGCTAAAAACAGAACTTCTCCTTTAAGGTTAATGCTGACTGCTAGAATAGTTTATGAAAACAAAGTAAATACAGGAGATTCGAGCGGCACAAAACCATTTTTAGGCCTTTTAAAGAAAAGGCAAAAACAAAAACATTAAATTCACACAAGCTAAAATAACACCTCTTAATTTTTCTTGCTTTTTAAAATGCTCATAATTTCTATTGACCTGTTGCCATTGATCTCCATCTGTTTACACACACACACCCAATCAATTGTAACTTACCTCTAACTGATTCCTATCACTCTCAATTACACCAACCTGGTCTGCTGATACCCTGCGGCCTCTAAATATGTGCACTCTGCATCATGTTAACTGCTATCGGATCCTCCTGTGGGTGGACAGGCTGGAATCAATAAAGACACAGAGGACCCCAGTGCAGCAGCAGCAGAAGCACCACTGAGAGCAGGCAGGTCATGCTGCCGCAGGCAAACAGACAGTGAATCCACTGGGAAAGACATATCTCGGCACCAAACAACATTTACTGTACCATCCTTCTCCATTTACTTCTTAATCCTGTACTTGTCATTGCTATGGGCAAGAAACCATTTCGCTGTAACCCAGTGATTTAACCTCTTGAGATCCAAGAATATCTAAAGGTAAAGTCAAAAGAACAGGAAATATAAATGGACAGACTGCAAAGAGTACTATGGTGAAGACCTGGAATAATACATTCTGAAAGTCTAAAGCACTGTTCTTCACAAGAACATGTCATTACTACTAAAATTACAGCTTTGAAAGGCTTAGGCAATCTTGTTCAGCAACAGACATCCTCTAAGCACGGTGAGGCTTTCACTTCAATTTAAAAAAAAAAAAAAAAGACAAAACACATGCTGTGTGCGAAAGTGCTCCCGATCACGGAAATAATGTACTATATAGTGTGTTTTCCATTTTGTGGTAGGTCTAGTGTTTGAATTCTTAGTGGATAATTTCATTCTCTATGTAGTGCACTAAAATACCCACAGTGCACTGCAAATTTTAGTGTACATGTGATGTGATAGGGTTGTATGTGTACATATGACCCTGTATTTTATTCCCATATACCACAATGTGATGCGGTCATGTATTTCCAAAAGAGAAATAGAAGTAGTTAGAAAGCCAGTAAGGTTTGCTAACGTTAGTCAGCATGTTAGCTAATAGAAGTTGGTCAGCCAGTTAACCAAAGACGATTTAATAAACACCTGAGGCAAGTTTGCCTTCGTCTGTGCAGAGAAGAAAAAGCTTTACCAAAGAAGCAAAACATTCAGAGGAATTATATTCCAACAGCTTTAGCCACTGATAGCTAAATTTGCTGTTAGCTTGTGAGTTTGTGGACTATTACAGTAATTGTGGGCTATTACAGCTTTTGATCTGGACCAGTCAGGACACAAGACCATAGCTGACAAAACACACATCCACATCATTGGAATTTCACCGGGTTATTTGGGATTTAACATTGAAAAAAAAACTACCATGCATCATTAACACAACCCCCAAACATTTCAGCGCTGTACTTCTGTGTGCTCGGTTTGTTTACATGACGTTGGGTGCACCCATTCGTGTTGCATGAATATCCAGTGCATCGACAATGATGTTTAGTGAATTTCTATGTAGTGTTTGAAATGTTTGGTCATTCCTGTGTAGTTTGTTATATAGTAAACACGATTTTGGGAATTGTGAGTGAGTGAAAGGGGGGATGGTTTGGAACACAGCTCGCAACAGCAGTGGTGGTTCATGCAGAGTCAGACAAGGTAGTCAACATTCCCTGATGCATCCTTGCTGATGTGCATCACAAACCATAGGATCCACCTCATAAAAGCAGGCTTCTCAGCTAATAATAACTTTAATTCATATAGTGCCTTTCAAGAAACCCAAGGTCGCTTAACAGAGCAGTACATCAACACAAAAAAAACAGTAATACATAACACTACACAACAAGACTACAACAAACAACACAAGCAGACAAAAGGCAGAATACCAAGGAAATGACGGCGTAAGTGAAGAAGGGAAATGAGGTAAATTAAAGACTGAAGGCCATGTTGAACAGATAAGTTTTCAAGGTTGATTTGAAAGTGTCCAGAAAAGGGGCATTAGGGATTTATGCTGGAAGAGAGTTCCAGAGGTTTGGAGTAGCAACACTGAAAGCACCCATAAGTTCGAAGTTCATAGAAGAGAATAGGGAATGGAGAGGAGGCCAGAGTCTTGAGGACCACAAAGTGCGGGACAGGGTGTAAGGGTGGAGGAGGTCCGTTAAGTACTTAGGGCCAAGGGCATGGAGGGACTTGCAGGTGAGGAGGATTTTGTACATGTTGACTTCTCATCTGCCTGCGTGTCTGCATCCTGAGCGACGTGGTTTGTCACGGTTTTCTGAGAGCAATGCTTTGGTGAGACTGCAAAAGTTGAATGACTTAAATGCTGCATTAGGTCTGTTTTTTCCAAAAGAAAAAAAAAAACTGCTCTGCACCATCCTCCATTTCACTCAAGAGGAAAATGGCCCTCTCTGCAATGATGGCATAAGGACTGTGTGTCATATTTAATGCCCGTCATTTTCTGACATGTTGGTCGGTCTGCAGAGATGTTGTGTGTAATAGCCAGAGGCGTAATGGTTATGGTAGGAGTGGGGTTAATAAAAAAATAAGAAGAGATGGAACTGGAGTGAGCAGGAAAAGCCTGCTCTCTGTGCCTCCATCTGAGCTGCTGGGTTTTACGCCGCTCTTTCTGATCCTCTCTGGCTGCATCATTTGCACATTCATCCTGGAAAAATAGAGCTGCATCTGTCACATTGTCACCCACTGAATCGTCCTCCATCTGAATTACCTCCTTCAAATTTTCAAAAATGGTGAGAGAAAGAAAAAAAAGGTAGATGAAAAAGTCTCCCGTGCCCATTACTCCAACCCAAGCGGGTGTCGAGGTGTTGTCACGGAAACCAGCAGCCACTTTTAACAATCAAACATGCGTGACAGTTCATTTTCTCTCCTGGATTAGAAGTGCTGGCGTTAAAGTGTGAGCAGAGAGACAGCAAGGCCGAGCAGTGTGACAATCAGAAGGCAAAGACACAGACATTTCACAACCGCAGGCACAGTGGAAAGAATTAGCAACTACTAATAAGATCAGTGGGTGGCAGCTGTTCAGACACCATCTTGAACATCTGTTTATCACATCAAACAATACAGGAATTTGCAAGGATGTAATTCTACAGTTACACAGGACAAATGTTTACATCTTGCTGCTGCACAAAATGCAAATCACATATCGATCCATCGTTTCTGCCTCCACTGTCACCTTCCACTGCGGTGCAGACTGACAGATATCCCGCTGCTTCTACATGCACTTTGGGATAATGTTCATGCAAATCACGTGAAATATTCACGTCCGCTCAGGCCGTCTTAGGGATTCATAAATGAAGGTAATGAAAAATGCCAGCACAGGTCATATTCAGGCCACGCGCTGAGAATTCAAAGGTTAACATCCAAACCAGTGTACAAAAGAGATTGACAGACGTGGTTACGAGCACACATTTCCATATTGCATAAAGGGTTATGGCTCTGTCTAGTCTCTCGGAGGCATGAAGTCTGAATACGCTCATATTCATACCTTTAGCTTTGGCGGGCGTATACCGTGTATGTGCATGACCGTAATGGGGGATTACAGCAAAAGACCACCCAGTAAAGTAAAGTATATGGTGTGATTGCTCAGCCGCGACCTGTGTGAGAAATAAATTACAATGCAGACTGAACATCACATCCTCTTAGCCCGAGGAGAGCTGAAAGACGAGGGTTCTCTGTGACACCATGTCTCTGCGGGTTGTTAAATGACACTATTTGATCTTTTCCATTTATGAGTAATATTTTTCCCAGCTGCCCTTAAGCACTGTGCGCTGCTAAGCTACATATGGCAAGCCATTCAAATACTGAAACAGCCCCTGACCTTCAACCATTGCATTATGCCTCCTGTGAATCTCCAAAGAGTTTGAGGGTATTTAACCTGAATTAAGTCAAAGATGTGACGAGCTTCCTTTGGGCTAGCCCAGACCAAGATCAGAGACTCCGCCCACTCCACTGAGTGGATTTGATTCTCTTAGTCCGGCTTTGCCTCCACTTTGAGCAATTTTTAGGAGGAGGGATTAGATTTTCCCTAACCCTTCCTCATTGGAAGTGTGTGTGGGGAGAAGTCGGGCTAAGCGACACATCCGAAAGCCAAAAATGTCTCCACAAGCTGTTGAATAATCACACAGATGTTGTTATGTTGCGTTGTGATTGAGATTCTGACCCACCATGCATCATGAAGAGAGACAAATAAAAGTTTTTTGCTTTAAATCACATCACAATCACATTATATCATATCATCACTGTGAGTTGACAGTGGGTCCTACAACAGTACTTCCTGTTTCATGCTGCCGAGGACAGAAACTGCCTCCCCCTGTCAGGAGCTGCACTAAGGAACATCAGATGTGTCGCAGCTACTTTTCCCACATGTAAATTTGGCATTTTTGTGTTTGGTCCTGTACCGTGGCTTTGTCGGATGAAATGTCAACGCTCATTGGATAATCACCTTTTAAACCAAGAGGGCCACACTTTCGCAGCGCAATGCCAGTCCAAGAGAATCAAGTCCACAGAGTTGAGTGGGCGGAGTCTGTGGTCTGAGTCCAGGCTACCTTTGGGCTGTAGTCTGACAGAATCAGATGTTGCAGTGAAAACACCAGTTCTCTTGTTTATTTTATTGTGGGTAGTGTATTTAGCATGGTGCAGGCTGCAGGTGATGCTGTCACACAGAGCTATCAGGGATGTCATTTTTGGAGACTTTGTGGAGAAGAACAGGCCCCTTCAAATAACGCTGGGCAGGTGATTGGATGAATCAGCCGTCTATCACTGGCTGGCCAACTTCAACCAATTAGATAAATAAAGATAAAAAGATAAAAATAGCAGCCAGTCGGAAAAATTAAATTGTTGAAAGCCAGTCAGGAGAAAAGTGAAAATATCTTTCTCCATCATGAAAAGCCTTCAGTGCATTCTTTGCTCTTCCCTCAATGAGAAAATACTTTCCAGTTCTGATGTAACTGATGCTGTCGCAGCATTTAAGCTCTCCTCTTTTGGAGCTGCCATTGCGGTGTTCAAACAAACTCTGATTGCTCTGAATCGCAGTGGCTCGGACAAAAGCACCTGCTTGAACTTGAAGCCTGACAAATTGATTTGCAAGATTAAATAATCACATGATCTCGCAAATCCAACTCCCTCGCAAGGTACGGGGATGACGTGAAGTCAACCTCCGGAAAAACTCAACCTGACATCATGCTGTGATGGCCAGTCTGCTGATTGGGGATCAAACTGGGCAGAGTTGAACAAAGAAGAAGCACAAAGATGTAAATTTGCATTTGCAAATGGGCCATATAATTACACTGTTTTTCAAGTCACGATGGAAATTAGCGACGTCAGTCTCTTCTTCAAGCCATCCTTGAAGACAGCCTCGCAGCGTCTCGTCTTCTTCCTCCTACGCTGTCACCAGCAGTACATACATGAAGACAGTGGGAGATGTCGACCGCAGAGCAAAGTTCAGGGCTATCTGTTTGAATGTCTTCTGTGTTCACTCTTTGATTTGTCTTTTTGTTTGGTGAAGGCTGCTCTCCCACTGCGCCTGCCCTACGCTTGCTTTTCTTTTCTTTTCTGCTCCAGCTGTACTCCACCACTTGAAGTGGCATGGCGTATTCAATTAGATATGCCCCGAGCTGACAGCCAGATCGAGACTGCATCTCTCTCATTTTTTTTTTTTTTCACTCCGACTGGAGTGCTCCTCCCCAGAGAGCCGCACAACACCTTCTGTCACCTCACATTCCAGTGCTCCATGCCCCCTCATCCCTGCTGCCACCCTCAGTTTCAGCTGTGGTGCAACACTGCCCCCACAGGTAAGTCTGGGTTTTTGTAGCTTCTTTTTCACCAAATTGAAGAAAGCAGACTGTGATTTACTGACTGCTCTATCTGACGGGTCAGAGTTGGTGTTATGTTATAACGCTGGATGTTAAATCAGATCAGCTAAAGTCTTTTCATTCAAAGTGCTGCTGCATGCATGCAAATCTGCCTGACATTACTTGTATTCAACACATGAAGGTCAAGTGCAGCTTAGGTCTCCCACTTAAAAACAAGCTCTTTAATGTGCAGGACTTAATGCTGCACACACACGGCTTTGTTAGAACAGATCCTCCACAGCTGTGCACAGATGTTCAGTGGATTCCTCTGCATGCACAGTGTCATATATAAGATTTACCAATACAGTTCCTGCTCCATACCAAAGAAACGTTTTGCAGGATACTTTTTCTATTTGTCATATTTGGTAAGGAACACATTTTTCATCTCCAGCTCTGCATGTATTACTTCAGCTGTGAAATTACACAGTGACTAAGAGTTGTAAGTGGAGATCATTTGCCTAACTTTTCAACTAAGTGAGAATTTTCATTTCAAACTCGTTCATTAATATTCAGGTTGATATTGTTTATAGAATACAGATGTTTTTGGTTCACAGGTTGATGATTTGCTTTCTTGCTGGTAAACTCTGCAAAGTGTTCAAACTGGAAAATTGGGATGCACAATGTTTGCCTGAGACGTCACTACTTTAGGTGCTTTCCATTACTCTGAGAAGAAAATACATAAACAATAAAAAAGTCAAATAGGATTTGACTTTTCAGCTGGCTAAAGGGCTTTTGGCAACCAGAGTTTTGATCAAATCACCTGAAAACTTTGTCCTTTACTTGGATTATGCATCATACTGTCACACTTGTCAACTCTTTGCTCTCCAAGTCCAGTTCTCAGTTCTAATCTTTGTGTTCGAGTGAAAGCATGACATTTTTTTAATTAAAATATTTAAGGTCAAAGTAAAGTCACGAGTCACTGGCACTAAAATCCAAGTCAAGTCTTAAGACATCAATTATGTCACTTAAGTCTGAGTCCAAGTCATGTTACTCGAGCCAAAGACCACTTGATTTAAAAAAAAAAAATCTCACTGCCATTATTTTGACTGAAAATGTAATTGTCATATGATTGCAATATTAGAGGATATTATAGTTTTTGCATCATTTTGCATATTTACATTAAAAAAAGATATCAAAATAGTAGTCATAGTATGATTTTTGCAGGGATCTGTGCCAAACAAAGATGTTTCCTAAGTTTGTAGAATATGATGCGTAGGACAGGACGGCTCTGTAGCAGCACAATGACAATATACAGCTCTTTAGCAGAAGCAGAGTTAGCTAGAAGACATTTTTAATCTGTAGTCCCTGTGCGGAAAAAAAGGGTGTAACATCCGTGCCAAAAAAAAAAATAACACCGTTCTATAAAAACACAAACACAAGAGTTCACAGCACTGAAGCACAACAACAACAATAACAGCAAAGTTTCACAGAATTAAATCACCACCACAACAACAAAATCCCAACAACAACAAGACTTTTTCCTTTATAACAAGAGGAGCAGCCAAGTCATCGATCACTTCATATACTAAACTAACATCAGCAAGAAACACAAAGCTGTCAAAGGTCATAATGACTTTTTGTCCTGTGCTTTGAGTGTTTGTGTAAAATGACATTTTTACAAACAAATCCTTTAACACAATAGCACCTGCATGTGATTTGAAAAGGCAGTAGGCCATCCTGCGATTTCGATGAAAGTTTGAATAAATGTGCAGCCCCCTATTCATATCCACTCCAAACCTTCACTATCCACCACTGTTTGAATGAAAAGACACAACTTGGACGTAACAGCAAACATTAAAGTCCAGCACAGTCATGCAAGAAGGATTTTGAGGCCTGGGACATCTTGAATCTGCACTGAATCATTTTTATGGCAACTGCCTTGTTGTAGTTTTTGTTGTAATCAATAACATAATCAGAAAAGCAGCACAAACAGATGACTATTTTGTTCCAACTAAAACTAAAATGCTTAATTTTTCTCAGTTATTTAGTATTATTAAGATTCATAAATGCTTTTTCAGATTGCCTGCTGTTTGGTTTTAATCTGACGTGATCGTACTGTTTGTTATCATCTTAGACCTCATCCTTGCATGCAACAACCGACATACTGAGGATGTTTATGGAGTTATTTCTTTTCTGGTGGCAGAGCCTAGAGGTGCTAATAATAGTTTTGCCAAATTTATGTAACATTAGTTGTCATTGTTCATAGTTCCAATGTTTTTGATAACTCTAAACCTTTTCTCTTGTATCAAAAGTCAGGTCAAATTTTCCACTTTTTAAGGATAAGCAACAAAGCTGAGAGGGATCCTGATAAATGAAATGACAATAGTCTAATTAATGATAAGTATAGGCTGTCAAATAAAGAAGGGAAACCACAGGGTGCAGCAGGGAGGATGTGGAACACTTTCTGATTTTTAATAGGGAAATCATTTCGTCCAAATTTCAAATTAAAATAAAAATTACCTTTTAAAGGTTCAGTCTTTGTCGTGAGTTGTCAAGTGGATCCAGCGTTCCCACAGAGTCCCACTACACACACTAACCGTCTGTGCTGGAAAACAGGATTTTTCACAGCAGCCCTTCTGACTTGTCATAGCAGAGAAAGCACAGGTGTAACTAATAACACTAACGATGGCTCTGCTCCTCTGCAAAGCTGCTGAGCCAGAATGCAGCAGGAGCCTGGAACTGGCACACCTACAGCAAATAGAGAGCAGCCAAGTGTTATTAATTACACCTGTGCATTTCCTGCCGTGGCTTGACATCCACGGATGAGTCAGACACTTTCACAAACAACAGGTAACACTGACTATGTTAAACCTGTGCTGCAATAATCCGACTATTGACCTCGTTCTAAACAAGACAATATTTCGATTAAGTTGTTTACATGAGTTGCTTATAGAATATTCCATTCATATTCCAGTTTACATGTTACAGAGCATGGTCTGATTAATGACTCATGAGACGCACACCCACCCCACATCGTACATCCGATATTCTCACGGGATTTGACCTGAAACTGGAAGTCAAGCAACAACAACGACAACAACAACAGCGACAACAATACAACAGTCGAACATATTCATACCAATTCGCCTCTTGAGTTTTTAGTTTCTAATTTTCCATAAACTTCAAGTCAGAAGCTAGAGTATGCGTTGTCAAGCAATTTAACTGCTGTAAACTATGTGTCGCCATCACAAAACGCTGCGAAAACTCTAATAGGACAACAAAGTGTGATTAACTCTAAACAACAGCAGATTTTTAAGGTGTGTTTACTGTCATTATATATTTTATACTGTGTGTGTTTTGGTATTGTCACTATGGCATTTTATATTATGCACTTGAATTTATCTTTCTCACATTTTATTATTTAATAATGTTTCGATTTTAATGTTTTTAACTACGCTGTGCTGCTTGATGTTTTGGGGAAGGATGGGTGGAGAGGTCGGTGTTAAATTTTCGTTTGAACATTTTGATTTGTCAAGCACTTTGTGCTTAAGCTCAAAAAGTGCTATATATATATAAAATTATTATTATATTACTATTATGGAGGCAAGAAGTCTTACATTTTAACCAACTTCATTTCAAACATCAGTGCACTGAAAAGTAAACACTTCACTTAAAACTTATT
>JAQLOL010000010.1:8631163-8653965 GCA_029783665.1 Naso thynnoides
GCCCTACTTTACACATTTCTTGTTATTCCAGTGTAAAATATTGCAGAATGTAGATATTTTGCTGGCTCTCTTCTTTCTTCTTTGTTGCTTTAAAAATACTCAACAGTTGCAGCACAGCACGACTTCCTGAGTACTGTTACAGAGTGGCAAAGAAAAATTGATTTCAGATATGTAACATCAGTCAGAGCTATCTAAGCTAATTGCAAAGTAACTAGGTACCGTTTTGCATCTAATAAATCACATGATACCTGATTTGTACTCGCCGATACCGATATCAGCGTTCTCAGCAATATCAGTGCCAATTTCCGATAATGGTATCAGTATCGGAACAACTCTTACTGTATTTTCCACTCCACAAGCTTATTAGCTCGTTCTGCAGCTTTACAAGGCATCAAGTCTTTATCTGTAAATGGAGTTTTTCAGTTGTGGAGCCAAAACAATTAGTCTATCTTTTGATTAGCTGATACACAGATAAATGGGTCAGATAACTGATTAAACATCATTTGTCGATCAAGCAAAAGTGAAAACTATTTTTAATTCTAGCTTCTGAAAATGAAGGCCTTGTCTCTTTTCTCTAGTTTATATTATTTTAAATTAAATGTTTCAAGGTTGTGCACTGTTCACCCAACAAAATGTAACATCATAAGATGTCCTTTTGTGCTCTCAGATTTTGTGCTGGGCTTTTTTTGCACACATGTGCTATATTGTGATATACTGTATATTGCTTAGCCCAAACTGCCATGATCCACCTAACTTTATGTAATTTATTTTTCATTTAGGTGGTTCATGCTCAGTGATACCCTGCTGCCCCCCAGCAACCGTCATGCCTTATGGAATTTTAATCCACCATCAATGACATTCCAGATGGATCAATGTTTACAACAAGAGTTCATTTTGCCAACAATTAGCCTCATAGCAGCTTCTTTTTAATCAGGCCATTGCAACTGCAGACCTGTGCTTTTTGTTTTACTGCAATCAACTTTTTCCCCTTTGTGAGAGGCTGACCTTCTATCATGAGATTCCGAATCTACAAGAGAAAGGTGGTGATACTGACTCTGGTGGTGGTTATCTGTGGCCTAGCTTTGTGGAGCAGTGGACGGCAGAAGAAAAACGACAGTGGCTCATTCCCCAAGGAAGTGGAGACAGTGAGGAAAAGCAGCAGCATTAGCAGCAGCAGCAGTAGCATCAACAATCATATCCAGGTGCAAGCCACACCGGCAGTCAGCCGGGCACCTGTTCCAGCCCCTGTTGTACGAGCAAATGAAACACACCAGGAAAAAGGAAAGGACAAAGAGAAGGTACCGAAGCCAGAGGTAGACAACACCACTTTAGTCTACCGTGGAATTGTCTTCCAGCTCAACTTCGACCAGACAATAAGAAATGAGGAGAAGTTTAAGGCAGCGCGACAGAAGGACGATTTAGTTGTGGTGGTTCAGGTCCATAACCGACCAGACTACCTGAAGCTATTAGTGGACAGTTTGCGGAAGGCCAGAGGTGTGGAGAGCATATTGCTGATATTCAGCCATGACTTCTGGTCCCCTGAGATAAATAAAGTGGTTGCCTCGGTTGACTTTTGTCAGGTACTTCAGATTTTCTTCCCTTTCAGCATCCAACTGTACCCCCAGGAGTTCCCCGGAAACGACCCCAGGGACTGTCCGAGAGACATTCCCAAAAAAGACGCCTTAAAGCTGGGTTGCATCAACGCAGAGTACCCTGACTCCTTTGGTCACTATCGCGAGGCTAAGTTCTCCCAGACCAAGCACCACTGGTGGTGGAAGCTGCACTTTGTATGGGATAGAGTCAGAGTTCTAAAGGACCATAAGGGTCTGGTCCTGTTGATTGAGGAGGACCACTATATGTCCCCTGACTTTATCCATCTCTTAAAGTTGATGTCAGCCCTTAAAAGGGAGCAGTGCTCTGACTGCGACATCCTTTCATTGGGAAGCTACAGCCACATCGGCTACTCCAGCAAAGCAAACAAGGTAGAGGTGAAGGCCTGGAAATCCACTGAGCACAACATGGGCATGGCTCTGAGTAGAGAAACGTACCAGAAGCTCATCCAATGCACCGACACATTCTGCACTTACGACGACTACAACTGGGACTGGTCCTTACAGCACCTCACTGTTTCCTGCCTGCCCTCATACTGGAAGGTCATGGTGAGTGAGGCACCACGGATTTTCCACGCCGGAGACTGCGGCATGCACCACAAGAAGGCTTCTTGCATGCCAATCAGCCAGAAAACCAAGATCGAAAACATCCTACAGAGCAGCGGCAACCAGCTGTTTCCAAAAAACCTCCTGATAGCAAAGAGACTGCCAGCCAACGGCGCTGGAGGTGTGGCCCCACACGTGAAAAACGGGGGCTGGGGAGACATCAGGGACCATGAACTCTGCAAGAGTTATGTTCGATTACAGTGACCTTAATTGCTACTATTATATATTATTGTCTCTTTTGCATCCTCTATAAAGAAAAAGCCTTTTAAAAGTAAATCTTTATGGACTATTCTTCATATTGCCTGTTTTGTTGGACTGTTCCAAATAAAAACGAATGTTGGATTTTTGGCTTGTTTAACACAAATATGTCTTTACATCGAATTATTTAAGTGATTCCTGGCAAGTCTGTTTTGTAAGTTGTAATTAATAATATACTAAACAATATATTGTCGTGTTTTCTCTAACAAAGCCTTCCGATTGGTTACTTTAAATGACTTAAAATGTAGAACATCCCTAAATAGTTGTAAATTGGGAAGAGCAGGCTAGTACTCATCGGGGCAGTCATAAATTTGGTGAATCTGTGGATTTAGCAATCTCACTGTGCATGTATAATTAATTTGAAGATATTTTTATCACACAAGTTTGCTGAGATCAAAGGAGATCCTTTGAGACACCTTGTTCCATTTAAATAATTTCCCTCTCAGCTTATCTTCAACAGGTTTTTTAGAGCACACCAAGAATTCCATTACTCTCTCTGACTGCAGAGAGGATGTTACCTTAGGTGCACAGCACTAATAAACATGCTAGTGTTACGTAATGAGGCATATAGTAGAAAATTACAGTGTTTTTGTTCGACCAAGAGACTGCACGGTCAGTGCAGGGCATTTGTTTTGTTACAATGCATCACTGTTTAGCTAAATGATAGAAAATGCCAATTCAGGCGCCCGTATCTTTATGCAGAGATTTTGATTTCACAGATAATTGCACACGGTGCACCTGGAGAGATCCCAAGACACTGTTTCAACTTTCGTGTTCATGCTATTGTTGTTGAAGATGCATTTACATTTTAAGCGCTTCGACTACAGCTCAGTATTAATGGTTTCCGCTGTGGCCCGAGAGCAGTGGCTTCTCTGAAGCTGCATTGATTTTCCCCTCCTCCCTTCGGCAAGGTCTAACAATCAAATCTGCACACTGTTCAAAATCTAGAATAACTGTAAAGTTATTGCTGACTGGACTCTCCATGCTGTTCATATTGAATACAGACTCTACTGGAGGCCCTCTGAGACTCGGCCCTCAACGTAAAGTTTCTAAATATTTAAAATAATGTTTGTAAAATGAATTAGTTATGGCGCGCTAAGTGTAAGGCATATAACTATAGCACAGTTCTTCAACAAAACAAACATGAAAGAATGAGCAACACAGATGAAGCCTAACAAAGCCTCATCTGTGATAAACCGCAGGGTTCGAAGTCTTGTTTTCTCCTTCCTGTGTATGAACTTTTAATTCATAATGCTGTGTGAAGACGTGACTCTGGACTGCTGTGCTGAGGTCATATGACTGGCATATTGTGCAGCTGCTCCCATGTTGGAGGCCCAATTATTGGGCCCACATCTCAAGGGAAACACGGCTTAGAATAGAAATGAGAATGGGAGGAAGTGGCTCTGTGCTCTTGATTCTTGACTAATGGTGAATGGCTTGAGCCCTTGAAACTGTAACATACTGTTGCCTTTGGAAGTGCTCTACTTAGTTTTAATATTTTAGGGCAAGAATAAGAAGGAATAAGAGGAAAAAAGCTCTTAAAGTACTGGCAGAAATCTTTAAATGTGCCACTTATGTGTGCTTTGGATTTATCAGTAAACCTTGAGGTATGTAACCCTTCTACACTAAAACAAGAAAGTCAGACAACAGGAGAACAGATGAAGAATGAAAAATGCAGTACTACAGATTCTATTATAACAAATGTAACTATTTTTCTCTTCTAACCAGGCTGAGGAAAGGCTACATGAAAAGATAAGGTACTGCCTGTTACGATTTAAATATAGTAATTGATTTAAGGTAGCTACAGGGCTAATCATTCCTCTGAATTATATATCATAAAAGTACAAGTGTGGATTTTCCTTCCTTTTGTGGAATAATAGGCTGCTGGAACATGCAGTCTTCACAATGTATACGCATCACGAACCATGAATTTTTCAAAGTAGCTTTGATGATATATATATTTTTTTTAATTACACAAAATACTCACTAGAGAATAACTTTATATACATTTTTCCAAGCTCAGCACCACCGCAAAGCAGCTGTAATCACTGTTTTTGTGTTAAAACGAAATGGTAAATATCTGCATTTAACGAAAAGCCACATGTAATGAATCGTCCTAATTATCACCTCAGTCTTCAGTTCTGTGGAGCATTTTCAGGTCTTAAAGGTTATTGTATAGGTTTTGCAGCCACAACCTGTTTTTGGATAACTCTCATTGCTCTTTTGTTAGCTAAAAAACCTGCTAGCCTGATGCAAAAAGCCTCGAAAACAGACTTCTGCCTGCTCACATATGTAGATAGCAAAAGCAGTCGAACATTTAGCAGTTAAAGCAATAATTTGTCCAGGATTTAGTGGGCACCAAAAGTAGAGTTTAAAAAAATCAATATTGGAAAAAGGCTACTGAATGGCTCCAAATGAATGCTGATGTTGCTCTTTAAAATTAAATGTGTTTGCTAACAAGCTCGCCATCATCATCTCAGAGGGTAATAACAAAGACAGTCATGTACAACACAAGATGCCCACTGTGCACTGTTACAAAAGTGGGCGGAGCCACTGGATCAGACAGTTAGGGAACACCATTCTTCCACCACTTCTGGATGTGTTATAACGTCGTGTGAATGAATAAAAGCACATAGAGTTTATGTTGCACGATATTGCAAGTTTTAACTCTTAATTCATGTTTTCACCTGTTACACCATTTAAATGTCCGTGCATGTCTGTTGGAAGCAAGGTGGGAGGCACCAGTTCCCAGATCTGTAATTTGTGATCACGTTCATTTCTCCCATGGGAATGAGTGGATTCAAGACTGCTCTCTGTCTCCTAAAAGGGCGGGGCCTCGGCAAAACCCATCTGACACTGATACAGGAAATGAATGTTCAGTGGGAGGTCTCAGTTCCTATTAACTGTATCTGGTAGTCAAGCAATTGCGGATTGTTCCTGCGGCCCCAAAATAGCCAAAAAAGCAGTTCAGTTTAGATTGGAGTTTCAGTGTGTTGTTGGTTCATTAGCACTTATCAGAGGTTAGCAGTAGGATTTAGCATTTCAAATTATTGTCTACACTAACTCAGTTTCCCAGCGGGTGGTTATCCATTTCATCGACAAGGTGTTGGGTATAACATCTCCTAAACACTGTAGTTCAAGTGTTCTATAGTGGCTAAATGCAAGTATAGCCATCATGTCGAGAAAGAAGATTGTATTTCATTGTTCCATTGATTTTATCACCCAATTTATTACCCTTACTCCCTATCGAAACTCATCCTTCATTTCTCAACTTGTTCAAAGTCTCAATAATGTGCCAAATAAATACCCCTGTGGAATTTGTGAAAAAGTAGGTTAATTTGATTATTTCCATAATCGGACTTGAGCTGCTTGTACAAGGAAAAGCCATCCCTGACGTAGCTGGAAAGAAATTTTGCAAACTTCATTGTATGTGTTCATTTTCTCAGTCAGTTTTCTATAACTGAACTTAAGTTTTTGCAACACACTGAATGCTGCTCATTCTTTTGGCCTACAGCTCAGAGAGACTATATCAATCATTCATAGCCATTGCGCACATTGCAAGGTGAACAGAACTCTGGGTCAATATATAGAAGTGTGCATACAAGGGAACTGCTTCACCAGGAGGATGATTAAAGCAGGATCTTACAGAAGCAATAGGATTCTCTCTCAATATATTGAATTCCTATCAAGAAGGACCTATTTCCCTAAGGATGCATGATAAATGCAGCTGTTTTCCAAGCTCTTATTGTATGCTGCAGTGTTTTGATTGCTATTCAAATGGCCGGTTAGATGGAAGGGTGGTTGGGCTTGTATATAATGAATGTGGTTGACAGCATGTAGTTCAGGAACAGAAAACAAATCAAGAGTGCATGCATTATACATTAATCAGTGTGATTTTTGAATGTAGAACATCTTACTAAGCAGCAATCCTGACTGATACCCACTCAGCATTGATGCGAGCAGCTCTTGGTGGTGGTGGCGGAGGGGATCAGACAGTTAGTCAGTGCCTCTGAGGTGCTGAGTGACACCCTGACAGGATGATCAGGCCTCTCCAGCCTGCTGATCACACTCACCCTGATGCCAAAGGCTGCTGGTTTTATGGCTGTGAGTTCTCGTATTTCTTGTAAAAGTGACTCATGAATTATGGAGGAGCAGTTTTATTCCCCACCGTGAATATAAAATATATATGAAGTAGTAGCATGAAGTAATCAAAATGCATTTTTAAAAAGAGGGAAAACAGGATGTACATATACAGACAATGTTTTCCGGGTTTCATCAAGTGATAGCTGTTATCAAATGCAAGTTCACTTTGTGGTTGAGGGATTCTCAAGCTCTCATTTGTCTGAGCAATACTGACATCTACTGGACAACTGTTAAGTCAACATGCCACACAATGGTAACTAGGTCACAGAGGCAGTGGTCAATGCCACACTAAAAATACACTATATTTAAGTAAAAATATGTATAAAGTATATCAGCAATTTCTGAAAGCACCAAAAGTATAAGTAAAAATAGTATCTGATTATTAATATTATGCCTATACTGCTGCATGAATGTGTATGTTGCGATTCAGTTCTGTAGACATTTTAGAAGTCAGAGAATTTCCTCATCCCGTAAAAGAACACTTAATCCTTCAGTTTTTCATAAAAATTCTAACTTAAAACAACATTTTGGAGGTACAAGGTTTTCACTGGACAGGAAGAGTGTGAAAAATTTGCAATCTGAGAGTAATTAGTAACTAAAGCTGGGAGAAAAATGAAGAGGAGTAAAAAGTCAACAGACTTTAGGGCCAAGTCCACACATCCATGACATTTTTTAAAACAGATTTTCTTTTCTCTCCATTCGAGGGAAAAAAACAAAAAAAAAACAAAACAAGCCCACAAAATACCTAGCCTCAAACTTAATCTTAAGTACAGTACTGTAGTAAATGTACTTAGTCACTTTTAACTACTGGGAGGAATAACATTGATTTTATTATTTTAGATGATCAAGTAACAGAGTTAAAGTCCAGTGTAATTGGCTGTTGGCACCACTGTAGTGGACTTTAAGTTCAGTGGACCTCTAGCAGCTTTAGTAATGATTGTTTCTTTATTAAAATCCACTTCTATATGTATTTCAGACATGAACTTTATCATTTACATCTGTGCTGTCAATTTTCTGACCTCTGGCTTCAAAACTCCCTTTTGCTGACTGTTAAGGCTACTTCTATTTATGAGCCTAAGCCCCCTCTGCCCACTCACTTAGGTGTTTTCGCTTCTTACCGTGTCCTGCTGTTATTTTTTTCCAACAGTCTGCAGGTGGGACCAAGTAGGCCTACACTTTTACCTTTATTATAACTATATGAATGTGGTGACATCGTTTAATATTGAACCAAACGTCAACACAAATGTCTGATAAACTGGAGTGAGAGTGCCTCTGAGTTTTTAATTGAGTTTAATACCTAATGATGTTTCTAACATGGCTGCAGAGCAGAACTATAATCAGCTGATAAGTGAAAACATCTGTGTAGTGAGGCATTTATAGTCTACTTCCTCCTTATTGACAGAGAATGCTTGTTGAATGTGCTCATTATATTTTTGTTCCCTTAATTCCAAATGGCGACAGTGATCATGTCCAGACATGACATGCCAGATCCGACACTGTCTGAGGCACCTTTCTTCTCCTTCTCTCCTCCCCCATGTAATAGAAAAACAGGTTAAATCTTCTATGCTACGATACATAAACACTGCTATAATGGCAGTTCTATGATAGGATACATAAACACTGCTATAATGGCAGTACTATTCACACACGACTGAATAGTGTTACCTGACCTCTGGCCACATGTGGAGGAAATTATGGTGGTATATTCCTGAGAAGTATCAAACTCAAAATAATTAACATGTTGATACTGATTCACGTGGTGAGTACAATGCATTCAATAAAGCAACACAAGTGGAACATGTAATCTGTCAAAGCTGTTTTAATTAGGTGTCACATGGAGGAAAAGGCTTCCACTGTAAAAATCCTGTCTCTCTACGTGGGTGCTTGAAAAACACACTCACCTCAAGCATTTATTCTGTCGTCAAGTGCTGACATTAGTCAGTTGATATTCAACACAGTGTCAATTGTTCACAAGTTCAGTAATTATTACTTACACTGACAGGACTCAAAGATTTCGGCCCTGTCTGCAAAACAAGGTTGTCAGTCTTATTGGTTAGTTAAAGTGAATTCACACATTGATGGATGAGACTAGTGAGGGGAACTATGCCAGCGTTAGTCTTCCTGTGGTTTTACCTGAGCTCGGAGTGACGGCTGAACCAGACCGCTGCGTCTGCGCCTATCTGCCTATGTCGTAAAAGGAATCTGCAGTGACAGGCTAGCTAGCATTCAGCACTACCTGTTAGACAAGAGGATTTAATAGACATCTCCTATACCAAACATTTCATTAATAAAAATACACCTGAATTCTCTTTATGTACAACAGAAAAGAAACATTTTCACCTGCATATTCAAGATTCTTTTTAATATTATGTATAGATTTTCTGTATTAGAAATATCACTATTTTCTGAAATGAGAATCTTTAAACTAATGTAGTAATGATCATTTCACCCATAAATCATCAAAGTACAATATTTACATATAATACAGAGCCCATTTAATCTGAAAGAATATTAAAATAAATGTTTAATAGATACAAAGGTCTTTTAATTCTATTTATATTTCAACCTTGTCAAGGAGTCCTTACACACTCCAAAAATGTAAAGCCATTCTCCTCTAACAAACTATTAAGTGCAAAAAAAATTTTTTCCATATAAAAAAACTATGATTGCAGCATCCAGCGTTGAGACAGAGGGCAATAACAAGCCGTTTCCCCCCACAAGTGCTTCTGAAGCGGTCCTCAAAACATTTCGCTTGTGTTCCACCATCATAAATTCAAAAATGAGAAAGACAAAAGAAACAAGAATGAAAGAAAATCTGTGCAAATTCACTATATAGTGTGATTGAAAAAAAAAATGTTAAGGAAGTAAAAAAAAAAAAAAAGCTCCAGTCGCTCTTAAGAGGACTGGAGCTGCACAAGGGATCGCCCAGGAAGTGACAAATGAAAGAGACTTGGCATTAGGGGAATGCTGCTGCTCCAAATCAATCCCTTATCTGATTCCCTTTACCTGTGAATACATTTGAAGAAACAAAACACAGAGAAACAAACGCTCGAATGAAACCCATACAAACAGGTAAGGTCAAGGCATCACCATAATGCTTACAGTGTGTCTAGTCTTTGAAGATCTACAGGCACGAAGGATTGGGTACTAGAGGTTGTTATGTTCAGACTAGACGCAACTTGATATGACCGTCGATGGAACAATGAGCCTGTCAACCTCTCCCATTAACCTCCTGGACGATTTAAAGCTTGCACTCTTACTTCCAATAGCACCCTTTTTAACCCCCAGACAAAAGAGGGGGGGTCAAGTTTCTAACCCTGGCTTGGCCAATATCATTTATCTATACATGAGCAGTAACACAAAGAGAGCTGGGTGGTTGTAGCCGTGAGAATGAAGGTGACACTGGAGGTCATGTGGTGTGTGACAGTGTGTGAAGAAGCGCTGCAGGGCCTTGGCCTTGGTCATCCCCGTCTCTGTTGCATGGAGCTGTCATTAGCAGCACCAGCACTGGGGCTATACTACTGTTCCACTGGGGGAGTTGGCTGGGTTGTTTTGAGATGATAGCAATCCCTGTGGAGAGACAGATAACACACATTGATAACAAACAACAGTGTGACTTGTATGTATTAAAAGAGGCAGAATAGAGAGGCCGTGAGGTTTACTGTCGCAGAAAACGTGATAATAACCATCAAACTGCTGAGGGGTTTTGTATAAATCTCGTGCGAAATAACCAAAACCTTTGGCTGCACACAGTGGCGTTAACAGCATCGAGATAATACAAGTTAAGAGGTGTCACATGACAGTATCCTCGAGAGGCCTGTCACTCACCACTTTCCCAGGCCTAGCCCATGTGCAAACGAAACCCTCCTGACAGGCTGTTACCAGACAGTCCTCAAGGAAGATTAAAACAGTGAGTCTCTCGTGAGCGATCTTCTTGCACACCAGCGGCTCGAGCAGCGGCACGTCCTCCATGCGTGGGCACAACGTGGTGCCCAGAGTCTTAACCACTTCTGTTTTAGCTGTCCGCGATGAGCTAAGCTGGTTGAGCTTGTCGCTGCTCTTGCTGCTGATGTGACCCATGCTGTGGTTTCGCTTGTGGTCCTTCTCGTGGCGCTCCTTGCGCGATTCGTGCAGCGAAAGAGTTGCGAACTTGCTGACGCCAGTGGCAATGAAAGCACTGTCAATGATGCTGTTGCCCTTGGTGCTGCTGCTGCTGTTGCTGCTGCTGCCTGTGTGACTGTTGGGGGTGCTGCCCCCTGTTGGGCCGGAGGAGTGTGGCAAGCTGTTAGACCGAGGCAGGGTGTTAGGGAGGGAGTTCGCTGGGTTTCCACTTGTGCTACTATTGCTAATATTGTCTTTACCATTGGGGCCACTCGGATTAGTGGTGGATACAGTAGTTGTAGTAGTGTTTTGTCCAGTGGCTGGAGGGCTTGTGGAACTCATAACATTAGTGTGAGTCCTAGTGCGGGACAAAGGGAGGTGAGGGAAGAGAATGTCCTCCGTTAAGTCCCACAGACACAGCTGGGTATCCTGGCCCACTGAGCCAAATCTGTAGGTCACACTAACAGGCCTACTGTCTGTAGAGTTTCTCTTGGAAAGCCGAGAATGAGCACTGTTAGCTCGGTCTCTGCCCGCACCAAAGTGAATCTGCTCATGGAAGTCCTCGTCACTACCACTGAACTCAGCGGGGGGGTCACCGTCCTCCACACTGGTGGTACAGTGGTCAAATGCCACCACACTCACCCACGACTTGTGACCATGCCCCCGTGCAATCACTCTGCAGTCCGAAAATGACCACACCGTCACCAGGTCGTCCTCTCCTCCCGCAACAATATATCGTCCGTCAGGGCTCCAGCACACACACAGTAAGCCACCAAAGTAGCTCTTCATTGTTCCGTGGAGCTCTGCAGCGTCGAAGCCAAACACCCGCAGGAAGCCATCCTGGCTCGCACAAGCCAGAAACTTTCCATCCGGTGAAAAGGCGAACTCATTGAGTGCCCCTTCACCTACTGTCCAGCGCAGTAACGGGTTGCGAGCTGATTTGCTCTTGCAGGTGTGCACAGCATAGTTTTCACCCTGCTTGAGGAGCTGGTAGTGAGGTGCTGTGGTGCCACAGGTGTTTTCCACGTTGTACAAATACATGCTGCCACTGGAGTGCGCCACCAAAAACAGGCTCTCCGAGCCGGGAACCCATCGTACACACGTCACTCGTGACTTGTCTATAAGTCTCTGGGGGGAAAAGGACAAAGAAACAGAATTTACAGTGACACTGGTAAGCTAGTTCAATTACTTTACTAACAAAGGACAACCGAAACTTTCTGTCTTCAGTGTCCTTTTTGCTGAATGGAACCCACCTCTTCATTGAAGAGTTTGCTTGTCTCCTTCTTAATTGGGTCGATGAGCTGCACCTGACCCGCTGAGAAGCCCACCAGCAGGGAGACGCTCTCCGCTGTGGCTGTGAGGGGGTTGAAGTCATGACATGTGGGCTGCGTTCCTTTGTATATCCTCTTGTCAATGGGTTTACTAAGATCTGCAGCCTAGGACAAAGACAAATACACACAAATGACTGAAGCAGGTTTTAGTATCCATCATTCTGACAAGACTGTGAAGAAAACAGTAACACAGAGAGCTGTAGTTGTGATGGACACTTACTTTGCTACTATTTACATTCTTCAAAATAGGACCTTACTATATGACATTGCCTTTCCTTCAAGGTGACTTCTGATATTTGACTCCACAACAAAACTTTTTTTTTCCAATGATTTCTTCTACACTAACAGGAAGACTGATATATAATCCATCTACACTTCATTTCTCAGTAAAGAACACCAAGCATATAAATTACATTTGATTCTCTCAAAGCACCACCAGGGGACAACTTATCCCAGATCAGAATGCCAAAAACTTTTAGTCTACAAAAAAAAAAGGTAAAAAAAGAACACTATTTTTAAAGACTACCACAAGAAAATCTCAAGAGCATTGTTTTCTGCCATCTACTCTTTGCTGACATCTAAAACAAACCAACCCAATGTCCCTGGTGTGTGATTATAATGGACAGTGACACGTGGAAAGACATTATCCAAATAAAGCCCAGCCAGAAAAAAAAGGTTAACTGTTTTTAGTTTGTCTTCCTTCAGGTTAGGGCTGGACGAAATGGGAAAAAAGCAGCTAGAAAAACTTCAGAAAATTACATCATTTGCTGTAATGCAGGTTTTAAAACCAGGGAAAAAACAAACAAACAAAAAAACAGTAAGCCATATCACAATAAAACAATATCCCAAATCTAAGACGATATATAACATCAGATCATCATTTTAATTTGTAAAATCAACATATTGCTTGTTTTTCTTCCCAATAATAACTTGGATACCTGAACTTTGAGCATGGGCCAATACCAAATAAATAAACATTATTAAATTATCATTAAACATTACTTTTTTGACAGGCCTGCATACTAGTAACAGTGTAAGAATGTGCTTGATGTTACACCAGTCATTTGCTGGTTATGGATTTTGGAAGTTTGTTAGGTTGCATAAAAGTGTACGGGACGCCGTGGGGAAGTAGTAGGGTACCATTTTTGATCAATGAATTACCCGGTATTTGACTGTTGCATAGACTCATGCATTTGACAACAACAAATCAAGCTTTTTAGACAGTATCTATCATTTTCAATTAAGGCATCGATGCCGAAACAACCCCAGCCCTAATGAGATCCTGCCATTAAAAAAAAAACAGGATATGATATTTTTGCCATATTGCCCAGTCCTACCAAAGGCCCTTTCAAAGGTGAACTCTGATCGGGATAATGTACAGATCTATCCGTTCATGCACACAGCCAAAAATCAGAAGACTGTCCATGTGTGACGTGTTCACACATGTTGGAAATAGTTCGTGTACAATCGCAGACTGGCTCGCACACACTTCACAAGCACTAATCTGTACGTGGACACCGACAGCTAACAACGAAACAACAGTGCGCTGGAAATGTTCAGAAATACAGCCTGTGTTATACGGAAGCTGCACACATCCAACCGTCATTCAGCAGCCCAGAGGAACAAAGAACATCTGCACTGCAAGAGCAATCAGCATAACAAATGCACCCAAGTCCGTTCTGTTACCTTCCCTAATGTGCAACAGCACTGTCGGGGTTTCTCTCTTGTTCCTTATTTGCTCAAACACAAACACGTTTGACATTCCCTTACAGCGATCTTTTTTATATGTATATGCAGTATCTGTCTGACAAGCCTGTGTTTGAATTCAGCCAGAGTTGAATCAGACACTCCCCAGCATCTGACACGTTTCACTTTGCTCCCTTTCTCTCACCTGTTTTACACTCATTAACGTCTCTACAGGGGGAGACGAGAGGACAGAAAAGGGAGAAAACTGATGAATTCAGCCAGAGTCGAATCAGAAACTCCCCAGCATCTGACACGTTTCACTTTGCTCCCTTTCTCTCACCTGTTTTACACTCATTAACGTCTCTACGGGGGGAGATGAGAGGACAGAAAAGGGAGAAAACTGATGAATGGCAGCGATGAGGCAACAACAGCAAAACCCCATGCTTTAACTGAAGCAGTTGATATTAACTTCATCGATATCCCAATCCCCCGCTCCGGACCATTGTCTGCTCTGTTCACACATTAGGCTCACCCGCATTTAGGACTAGGGGGCCGCCGGGTCGAAGTATGGCTCAAATAATCTTTGACATTTGTGTTCACACATACAGCCCCGCTGGGTAAACTTGAGATCAATGCGGAGTCACAGTGCATGTGTGAACTGACAGTAGCTCATGTGAAACAAGTTTGAGTCATGTAAGCTTAAACAGAATAACCATAGCCATCAGCAGTCATTACTAGTGGTGCAAGCAGACAAGACAATTGGCTAAACCTGTGGTAATTATACAAAGACAATGACAATATGGATTTGATGGACAGAACTGCTAACCTGACAGAAATATATGAGGTGTTGGAGCAGTGTGGTGATGCTTTGGCAGCTTTATGCTTGACTGCAGAAACTCTCTTGTGGTCTGTTTTTAAGGATTAAAAGGAGACAGAGAGAACTCTGTTTTCAAAGTTAGTTCTGTAAAACAAGGACATTTGGAAGGATTTGAATGCATAAAAAATTACAGTGAAATGTAAAGTGGCACAGTGATGCACTGTTTGCTACTGAAAATTCTCACACAGTCTAGACACTTCGAAATAAATACAATCTGTAACTGTGTCCTAAACACAAACATGAGACAGGTGGAAGATGAATCTAAGAGAGGGGGTATAAACAAGCCTAGACCCGATTAGTCTAGATCTTGCTTTTGTCTTTCACTTTGGTTAGAAATGGTTGGCACGCTGCCACTCAAGTTCAGCTGAAAATCCACACAACATTAATTAAATCAAACAGAGGCTGGGTCCAGACTACTGGCTGCAAATACAACAGTAAAATTTTGTAGGTCAACTCGGTGGAGGAAGTTTTGCAATTGTCTAACAAAAGTTGTTATGGCAAGACACCATTTAAATACCATAAATATAAGAGGAGCCTTGCTGAATGGATTGATATGCAACGTTACCGGCTGCTCATGTTGAGATAAATGCACCCCCCATCTAACATCAGGCAGAATGACTTTGTTCTTATAACTTTGTAGTCCTTCTCGGACTTTCCTCACATAGATTAGCCTCCATGTTTTCTCACCCACTCTTGTTTGTCACGCTAGCAGAGCTGCAACGAGGCCTAATGTAGATGCTGGCTCTGTGAAACCGATATTGCAAGGGAGGGAGGGGTAAAAGAAGATGCAAATTAAAACACGTTAGATAAATCAAGAGCTGCGGGGAAGAGGGTCTAATTACTTCAAAGGAACAACCGGTTTCACCAAGCCTGCCTTCCAAGAATGTAACCTGGGTTGAAAATATAAAACCGTGTGGAAGTAATATTTTACACTCCAAGGCAAATGCATCACACCTCCATTCTCACCCCTCAATAAGTATATTAACTGATCATCGCAGCCTTCAGTCTAGCCATCACTGTCAAGTATGTTGCCACTATAGCAACTAGCAGGTTAGCTAGGCTCAATTTATTTTAAATTAAAAGCCTTTGTTATTGAGAATATGATCCCATGTTTTACCACCTATACCAGTTACAACTATGGCTGGGACGATATGCTTTTGTCCAGATGGTAATGCGACTGGATAATATCGATTAATGTGATTGTAATTATTATTGGACAGCTTGGGTCATATCTAGCTCTGCCTTTGCTGGGAGTGTGCAAAACCCAAAGTATGTCCATACATTGGATTCAAAATGTATGGGTGCAGGTCTTATCTTCGATGGTCAGGGATTGCCCGCTTTTTAACGCTTTCGGCCTTTCTCGACTCACTCGCCCCGTTAGGGCTGGATGATACAACTAAAAACATAAAAAATACTTCATATCAATCAATATCGATAATTAGTGCTGATTTTTTTAAGACCTGTCTCTAATAACAAAAATTATAATAATATTCTGAGAAAAAAATTAACCACTTTATTCTGAACAGCCTTAATATCAAGGCACACAGCTTGTAACCGTAATGCTAACACTATCAACACGGCTGCAAAGTAACATATGGTTCATCTGTCAAAATAAATACTTCCTCAGGTTATTCTCTGCGCGCGAGTTGCTTGTGCAGGTCGACGAGCAGAGCAGCTCTGCTTGTGCTAAAGATAATTAAAAGCAATGATTTACACACAAATCATTATATGAGTGCAAAAACTGTCTGAAAGCAATGCGCAGCTTTTCGTATCCATATTTTTCTGGCACCACTTTTTATTGTACTGATGACGTGTCTATCGATGACATATATCGCTATCGTCTTATTGCCCAGCCTGACGTCCCATACAAAACTGCAATACATGCAAGAACTGATTTTTTTTTTTTCCCACCAGAAGGCACTGTCAATAAACAGCACATCTACAAATACAGCTGCAAACTGGCTGCATTTTAAAAGGGCTGATTTTAATGTTATTGTTTTATATGGAATCATCCGAGAAACAAATCACTGAAAAATACAAAAATATTTACGTCTATAGCTGCTAATGGAGATTAAACACATTACTGGAGTGACACCACCACTGCTTTAAAGAGCTGAAATAAGCTGAATCAAACTGAACACTGATGCCTGTATTTAGGGCTGGGTATCGAACTTCAATGCTTCTACTGGACCAACAAAACTGCCTCAATACTATCGAGCATCGGACAATGTCAGGTATCAAAATTTGGTACCAAATGACCGAAGGAGTTAATGTCATCAGCATCGGTGAGCCAATATACACATGCAGCATGCTTGTTGTGCCAAGATCTAATAGTGCTGTTGATTGGCTCTACTCCAGTGTTTTGCAGGAAAAACACCAGATTACACCGAGAGACAGGGCTGACCTTAAGTATGTATGGTGTCATCTTTTGTTATAACAGATTAGATAAAATTGGGATCAAAAAATTAGCGCTCAGGAACCAGCACTGAGGTCAACACATCGGTACAGGTATCACATTTTTATTAACGATCCCAGCCCTACCTATTTTATCTATTTAAAAATGCAAAATAAACACAATTTTTTTTAAAATAAACGGTACTTTCTCTCATAATGTTCACAGTGCTGTGAGACTGAGAGACCAACACAGCACCTGATTCGGAGGAACAGCAGCACAGTTTTCACTCGGAGCCCAGGCTGCTATTGTTAGATTTTATATTTTGAAGCCACTTCAGGGACAAACACATCAGCAGGATGATCACCACTGTCAGTCACCATCCCCATTAAACAAGAACAAACGTGACTTGCCGCAATGACATCATCACTGTGAGCAACTAAACAGCGGATCACATTGCATCACATCACATCTAAACCCTAACGGTGAAGTGGACGCATCATTACTTCACACATAACAAACTCTCCTCACAAACATTCCCACCGCTCGCAATGATGATAAGAAGTTAACAGCAACACCACAGGCAACCCTGAAGGTGGGCACTGTTGGCAACATGTAACCCATGATGTTATGTAGCTTTGCCATGTTGGAGCAAAGATAAACAAACACATTATGAAACTTGACACGACGAGGATTTTCTCACGTTATCCAGCCCCCTCGAAACTCTCATGTCATAGCTTGGGACTCAGAAGTCCAACAACTAGTGGACAGTGGAGAGCACTCAAGTCCCATTGAGGCAAAAAAAACAACTATTGTGGCGATGTTAGCTAAGAATGCTAATTAGCCCCTAACTTAGCTAGGTCTGCTACATGGCCTTGTCTTGGCAATCTGCGCACTTCAATGACAGAAGCTGAGAGAGTTGACAGCCGGGGTGCAGCATGTTGGAAGATGTCAAAACAACGGGCTGCTCCCGGACAGCGTGAGCTTCGCCGCTGCCGTTAGTATAGTTTACCTTTCTCACGCCTTTGTAGATATAAAAGTAGAGTTCCCGGCCCACATTGAAACAGATCCTGTCGCCGTTGCCGGACTGGTCGTTTACATTGACGAAGGAGACATTGACGGGATTGGAGCCCTGCGAGTTGAAAGGCACCCTGTTCGGGCGGCTGTATTCGGAGTGAGCGAGGAGTTTGTAGACGCCTTCTCGTGTGGTGAATTGAGTTTTAATTTCGTTCATCTCCTTCCCTCCTCCCTCCGCCGCCATCTTGGAAATTGGCGTTCATCCTTGTCCTACCCCCGGATGTTAGCAACTGCGCATGCGTCGGGTCGTTGAAGTCCTGCAGCCATGCGTACAAAGTCATGTGAGGAAAAAGTAGCAAAATAAACACAGAATAACTGGAGAGAGGTAATAAAAATCAGCAAGATATCTCGGTATTCTAAGAAATAACTCTGCGGAGTATCAAACAACTTTTTACCCAAGATGCGAAGGCAAAAAATATCTTGAATTCATTTTAAGATCATGTACTGCAAGGCTGAAGGTATGTCAAGAGATTTTCTTTTGGAAAATTACCTTTCCAGAATTCTCAGCATCTGAGTAAAATGTAGCTACAAGGTACAAAAAAATAATTAATTAAGATAAAAAGTCCACTTAGAAATATAGGCCTATCCTTGTAATGAATTTAAGTTTAAGCAGATATCTTTCTACAGTGATTCATGAAATGCAATAAACAACTTTAGCCCACTTAAAACTACTTGAAAACAACAACAACAACAACAAAAATAGTCCTCACGATTTGTTATTTACCTATACATGAGCCTTTGCTTAATAAGGATCCTGGATTAAAGCCATAGGTGCAGCTATTGATCCTCTCAATTTTAAGAAATTGATACAAGTATACTACTACTACTACCACTAATAATAATAATGATAATAATAATAATAATAATTTTACATTTACTAATTATGTGTTTTTCTCTTAACCTGGACAAAATGTGACCAAATTATTTTTCAATTGCATGAGCAAAATACAAAATGGAAAACAAAAAACAGGTCAAGTCTAGTGGACCATAGCTAAAAGAAATAAATCCATCTGGACACATCGAGTTCTCACTGCCGGAACACAAAGTGAGAGTGAAAATCATGGACTTTGCTATGATCAATTTTGAAAAGATAGGATATTCGATCATGGACATCCCAGGACATATACCTGCATCAACCAGCTCTTAATTCCAGAAACATCTAGTCGGCTACCACATCAAATATGGTATGCATGGTCCTGCCATCTTATTTTTAGCAAACTATTTAAACTATGGGGAATCTGTGTCTCTGCTCCCGAAAATATCATCTTACAGCTTGCAACATTTCTTACAGCTTGCAAAATTTCTCAGTCTTTCTGAGTTACATGGACAGGGTAACAATCTTGATTACATAACTTCTCTGTGGCATACACAATACACTGCCATCCTCTGGTGAGCTGAAGCCATTACACCCACACTGGACCAGTGAATTACAGAAAGTTGTATCAGCTGTGTGAAATTGCTTGAGTTCTTTCTTTCAGCTGAGAAATACTTGTAACCCCTCATTTTTTACTAATCATTATCTTGAAATTCAAAATCTTATGATCATTTTTTAATTTTACAAAAAAAGCCACACAAATGTCAAAGTCCTAGTGAATGGCCAAAGTCTCTTAACTTTGCATTCAGAACACCTTTATTTTTTCTTTGTGTACCTTCGTTGGCATAATATTATTTATTAAACTGTAATTTAGCATCATGAAAATTGTTGTAATGCAGTGTCACAACCACCTCCTACTGCATGTGAGTTTTGGCAGAATCAGTGACACCAGAGTCAGGGGTCCACCCTCATGTTGCATAATACGAGGGCCATTTGATAAGTTTGGGGCCTGAGGTAGAGGGAGATGAGTTATGCAGCTCTTGTTACATGCACATGCGCTGTGAGAAGGAGCCCCCTCTCCTGGTGTTGCCTGCACGCCCTCTTGGTCTCCCTTGGGTGAGCTCTGAAGAAAAATATGTCTTGGGTAAGTACACAGAAATGTTGCAAATCCCAATATACATATATGCATTTATTAATTGCACAAGTACTCGATGTATCTTTTGGAATAGTATGTTAAAGTATAAGGGATTTTTGTTTTAGTACATTTTTGGTGCAACTCAGAGCCTTTCTTTTCAATGTGTGATTCACAAAAATTAAAACTTTGTGCCAAGAATTAAATGTTAAACTTTAAAATGATGACGAAGCCAAATCTCTCTGTGTATCAGTTCTTACTTAGATCCCTGCTTTTGTGGACTTTTTGTGCCTGTCCAGTTGAGTCTGATTCATGTGTGAACAATTAAAAAAAAAAGTGCTCTTATGCTGGCAGAAAGAGAATATTCAAGGTTACTGTCTGGACGTGGATTGACATGTAAAGCTGTTGGAACAAACTGCATTTCATTTATAAAAGCTTTGACCAGGATTTATCTGACAATTGCTCGATTACTTTGCATCTGTATAGCACTTAAGAAAGGCTTTTCTTCTCTTGTATTAAATTTTTAAAACCCAACAATTGAACGCAGTTCCCCCATGAGCGAGCACTTGGCAACAGCGGTGAGGAAAAAAAACTTCCTTTTAACAGGCAAAAATCTCGGAACAGATCCAAATTCAAGAAGGGCAGCGCTCTGATGGTCTTGATATTGAACACCAGATGTCAGGATTCCACACCGTTCACATGAACTCATCCCGGAAAAACCTGTGGAAACTGAGATGCATCTTTTGTCGCTCCTTCTTTCACCAGCGGCACTACATTCTCAGTTAAACAGTATCTTTAGTATCTATAGACACCTGGTAAAGGTTTGTAATTGTAGACACTGCTAGCAACATAATGAGTTATAACCAGCATATTGTGATGCTTTGCCATGAATTTTTATGTCCACTATGGACAGGCGCAGGCCTCTTTCTTTATCTCTTCTGAATGTCTAGAATACTGTCTTGTCCTTCATCATCCATTCCGTTACATGGTCCTCCTGACACTCCCTCAACCTCAGCTCTGTGTTAATTGTTGCCATTTCCTCAGTGCTGTCTTCCTTCTCTTTTGGTGGGTTGTTGGTTTGTCTGATTGTTGAGGTGAACAAATGTGCGCCAAAGGCAGCACAGTGCACCAACAGCTGCAAACAACTCCAGCCTACGCACACAGTTCTTCTGCATCATTTCTGCCAGGTTTTAGCCACTGCCTTTGCTTGCAACCACACTTATTTGCCTGTTACCAAACTTTTCTTTTGTTGGCTGGCCACAGAAGTGGGGCCAAAATGCCTTTGTCACTGAGTGAGTTAGGGACCAAATTTCAGGATTGATTAAACAGTCAGTATGTCCACATTGGTTGTTGCCCTTTCAAAATTAATCTGCGCAAACAGTCATTATGTCACCAAGGAGGCGTTTCTCCCACTGTAGAGTGTGTGTGGAGCATAGGTGTGGAGAGAAGTCTGGCCAAGCAAGACAACTGAAATAACAAAAATGTCTCCACAAACTGTAAAATAATCACATAGATGTTGTTACATTGTGCTGTGATTTGAATTCTGACCTGCCATGCATCGAAGTAAGAGACAAACAGACATTTTTCACTTAGTATCACATTACATCATCAGTGTGAGTGGACACAGGACCTACAGCAGACCTACTGCTTGTTTCTGGTGAGGACAGACGCGCCCCGTCACTGGGAATTATCGGTACAGACTGACAACCACTTTCCATATATAGTATAAACTCAGAATTTTTTCAAATTCATATCAACGATGCCACATACTACCACATTACTGTTTATTGGTCCTGTAACTTGGCTTTGTGTGGTTGGATTGTTCTTGTTCATGTTGAACGTCTTTTTTTTTTCTGCTTTTTAGGAGAACTTAAATGGATTTAATCAGAACTGTTTACGTTGTCATTTTTACTGTACTGTATATACAAAATATATGCAGATGACAGTAAACTAAACATATCAATTAAACAGTTATAAATATAATAATAATAGGCTGTCTCTCAAATCACACATCCAAAGATATGAGTGTAAAGTCTTTCTCTTGCAACTGCATTTAAAACCTTTAATTTTTCCCCTAAACTGCATAAGAATGTAATTTAATCTGTTACTTCAATGTAAAACATTAACTCTATGACTACCCAAAAGTGGTCCAGCTATATACTAGGTTTTCACCTAGTTTTGTTTGAACCTACTCTCCTCTTCCCTTCAGCCGTGTCTCTTCTGTCCTCCAGCTTGTGTCTCCTGATCACAGTCCTATCTTGTCTTATGTGGATCCTACCAAGCTTTTTAGATTTCTGCTTGACTCCAATCTGTAACAATTCTTAGACATCTGGGTCAGCTACAAGGCTTGTTCCTCTGCAATAAGAATCCATATGACGCTCCTTATGCTATGTGTGTTCTATCTGATGTCCTTTGGTTCACTGGGTTTGGTTGCCTTGTAACCTATTTCACTTATCAAGGTTGCCCTTTGTTATCCATTGCTGCCAGTTTACAAGCCTGGTGCTGTGTCTCGTCTCTTCTGTTATCATGTGCCTCCTCTAGGTTGCCTCTGTTTTTCCTCTCTTCAGGTCTGGAGGTCACAAAATCGGTAAACAGACAAACGAAAGTCACAAACCCTGCCCACCCAACCACACAAAACCAGAAGGACTTCGTGGTGTCATTGTTAATAAATGCCCCAGTGTCCAAGGTAGTGGCTAGCACCTTAGACTGTGTTCATTTTAATCCAAGCATTTTGTCTGTGTGTGTGTGTGTGTGTGTGTGTGTGTGTGTGTGTGC
>JAQLOL010000010.1:8654065-8670463 GCA_029783665.1 Naso thynnoides
TGCGCGCCGGTCAGCCAAACTTCCACTGCACCGGCTGCGCACGCCTTGCGCTGAGAGTAGACCAGGTTTGAGGTGGCAAGCTTTTGGCGCACCCTCGGCGGGGCATTTTCCCACGAAACTTTGACTGCGCCATGATGAGTATGTGACACCTCCCCCTGCCGCGCTGCCACACCCATCTCGGCGCAGCGCGGTAAAACTGCCAAACTGACCGCGTGCCTGGCTGCACCACTCAAAACTTGCACTGCGCCGGCTTCGACACCCTGCGCCGCGCCACGAAACTAGGGCCCATAGTCTTACACAAAGGGCAAGTCCACTCCATTCATTCAACTTCTAGATCCCTCCTGCCCTACAAGTGGCCACTCATGTGATGTATGCTGTGATGTGACACCAAAGGCTGAGGGAAAGTGGCGAATTTTACTGGACTAATGAAATGCAGCGAACAAGTGCAAACTTCTCATCCCACAATCCTTTGTGCTCCAGTCAAACGTGAGGTCCGAGCAGCCCTAAAACGACTTTTCCCGGGGCAGTGACAGACTCAGATGTCACGTCTGAGCTAACTTCTGTTCCACCAGCTTTTGCTGCTCACTGCAATCTCCCATCCAGCATTTCTCTCATCTTTCTAACAAAATAAGTTGTATTCCAGAGGTTTATGTGTCCACCTCTCTGCTGTCGTACACTTCGACACTGGTCTCCTCTCTGTAGTGCTTTTAGTACAGTTTGCACTCGCTTATTCGTCAAGTTAAGCAGTTTTAACAGGGATTGTCTTTTACCCACTTTTGGGCAGTTAAGGCTGTTTTATGCTTGAAAGACGTGTCACAATGTCTTATGAAAAGGGTCTGACGACACAAATGGGGTTATGGCCAAATGTAGTTTTGGACACCATCTGTAGCGCTAGCTGTGTCCCCCGTGGCCTCTCCGCATAGTCGAGTGATATCAGTGGTAACTACTTGCAGTTCATGAAAAATGCCAAGATACTGTGAAAATTTAATTTGACAGGAGACAAGGGGGGAAAAGATTGTGGTCTGTGTGCCTGACGCCACGTAGGAGAAGAGAGGAGCACGGGAATAAGTTACGTTCTCAGAAGCTCCCCAGGAGTTAAAATCCCCCCATGTCGGCTCATACAGGCGAAGATATTCTCTCACCTCATCCTCCAACTTGAGTCCAAGTGGCAAGTCCCTATGTCTGCTTTTAGGACATTTTGTTCATTAAAGGCAACTATAATCAGACACATTGAAAAAACAACAATTTAAGATTGCTTTAAAGGAAATGACTGTCCTTATGTAGACGTACGGAGCGAGCAGCACAACATTCTGTTGAAAGTGGCTCTGTTTCAAGCCCGGGCTGGTACACTAACACTGTCATTTCATCGTCCCCTGCCAACACTCTGTAAGTTATCAGTAAGTATTTAGTTACATGTCAGCAGTGTGTCAGGCTCTTTAAACAGGCCAGAAACACACATTCAACTAACAGTCAGTTGACTATAAGCTGCATTTCAAGCGGTCTGCAGATTAGAGAGACGACATATGATCACAAACCACTTCAATTCGGTACAAGACACGCCCCCTGCTGTCTTTACCTATCCCTAACCAAGTCGTCTTGGTGCCTAAACCATTTCATTTTATTAAAATGGTTAATATGCTATACCAGAGGTGGGTAGAGTAGCCAAAAACTGTTCTCAAGTAAGAGTAGTATTACTTTAGAATAATATGACTCAAGTAGAAATAAAAAGTAGCCCTCCAAATAATTACCTGAGTAACGGTAAGAAAGTATTTATCAAAAAATCTACTCAAGTACTGAGTAACTGCTGAGTAACTTCATTTATTGTTTCGATAATGTAATCAAATAGACAAAATATAAAATAGCAATATTTTATTTTATATTTCCAACAATATCCCTTTAACTAAAACAATAATAAATTAAGTCTTTACACAAAAACATAAATTAAATCAAATTCAGTCACAAGAAACACTACAGGGGACAACACATGTGATAACAAATCCTTGAACTTTGGTAGTCTATAACTCATGGACAGTTTGGATGTGAGGCTGTTCTGCCTCAGTGGTCACGGTGCTGCTGGGTGTGTGACCGTCGGTTACGGTGTCCAGTTCACACTGCAGGATTTTGATCAGAGCGCGCTCCCGTGTAACAACGATCGGCACGTGTGAACTGTTCAAGGAGGCAGTCATGAGCTTGCCAACAGCATGTCGCAGGATACTCAGCATGGTGAACATCTGGCCCAGTCGCAGGCGTGCATACCTGCAACCTGAGCTGCTCAACGGCCCGCAGGCAGGAGCTTAAAAAAGCCCAGTGTTCAACCAGTGGATGTAATTTACGTCAAAATTTATCCAGCAGCACATGCACATCTAACAGCATCAGCTCATGTTCTGCACATATCCTCTCAAAAATTAACAGCTGTGCAGGGGCCCAGGGGTTTGTTTGTAGGCCGCCAAACGGGTGCCAAACTATCAGGAAAGAACGTTTTATTTTTCTGATTCATCAGCTTTCTCGTTACCACCGCATGTTTGACAAGTACTGCTCTCTCTCTCTCTCAGCACAGAGCAGAGGGCACACTGGGCCCGATTAAAAAGTAAGTGAAGAAATAATAAAAGCAACAAGCGGAACGTAACCCAATGTAACAGAGTAAAAAGCATTATTTCTTCTTAACAGTTCAAGGAAAAATAAAAAATATGTTGCGTTAAATCTACTCTTACAAATATGATTTATCCAAAAAGTCACAGAGTAAATTTAAATTGTCACTACGACCCACCTCTGGTCCTAACATGTCCACAAATGCTTAATGACAAATGCCTACTAAAAGTCAGCTGATAGTCAACTATAGATTACTGTCATGCTCTTGATCATATTGTGACATCATACTGTTGATTTTCAACTGACAGTAGTTGGAAATCAACTTAAGAGATGTTGACTCAGTGAACAGATAGTTGAATATTGGTTAATAAACAAAACTTATTGACAGTCAACACTTTTGTTGGATATTAACTGACACACTGAATCTACTGATAACTTGTGGAGCGTCATCAGACAGACTATTAAAATAAAGTGTGGCCGCTCTTAGTTACTGGCGTTGTTACAAATGTCAGCTGGATTTTGAATGAGCTTTGCCTGCTTCTGGAGCAGAACCCAAAACCTCCTGTTTGGCTCTGGTTCCTCACAGCCGGACTTGTAAAGCTACGCTCCACTTTCATTCAGTTTCAGCTTAATTTTATTTAACTCATCACTTCAAGCGTAAACATTTGTAAGGAAATGGGCTAGTCAGTCATTCTTGACCTTGGGAACAGCAGTTTAACAAATAATAAACTCATGGTTCACTCAATAGTTTTTCCAGAACTTCAAATGCACCTCACCATCTGTCAGTCACTATGGATTATCTTAGCTGTCATTCTGTGACATTAAGTATAATTAGAAAAATGTCCAAATCACTGATGGAGACCCTGAGATGTCGTTGAGAAGTGGCAGTACCAAGACTTGAAGTTTAGATGATGTTGTGGAGGGAGCAGACACGTTCGTGAGGCGTCGCTCGGACTGTTGGCTCTCCTCTTACCGTCTGATTTCACCTGATGTCTCTCACCGCATTATTTGTGCGATGGTTTTGTTTTACAGGTGGATGATGGTTTTTGGGAGGGAGAGCTGAACGGACGTATTGGTCTCTTCCCGTCGCTGGTGGTAGAGCTCGTCCATGATGAAGGGGGTGAGGAGGAGGAGGAAAAAGAGGAGGAGGAGGTAAGACCAAACTCTCCACATGGTTTTTTTGATTAATCCTGTAAATCATGATTTTTCTCTATCACACTGAGTCCTTATCACATGTAACATCTTACAAGTCATTTGTTTCTGAATTACTCTGTCTCTTTTTATACTTCCTTTTTCTCCAGCCTCTCCCCACGCCAACCATGCCTCTCTCGTCTCCCCCAGTCCCAACTCCTTTGAACCCTGACTGTAGTTCAGCTACTCCCCCTAGCTGTGTGGAGGACAAACAGCTGGTCTCTCCTTCAACGCTTACAGACAACACAGTAGGTTAGTGGTGTCAAACTTTACTCTAAAGGTTTTGTCTTTTGATCTGTTTCCATTTAAGTGTTGCTTTACATGAAATGTGTTAAAGGACCTACAAAATTCAACCTCATCAGATTTCTATTGCTGTAAAGAACTAGTGATGTATTGTTGTCTCGAGTAGCGAGTGACGTCACACGCCCTCTCTGTGTGTTGTCGTGGAAAGAGACAATAAGACATTTTTCGCTTGAAAAACAGCACATTGTCATCCAGTAGACGCAGTGGCAGGTCCAGCTCAAACATCAGCTGCCTACAGACGAGAAAAGTGGGAAGACCAATGTCATTTTTTCACAAACCTCAAAAATAATCACATAAATGTTGTTACATTGTGTTGTGATATTAGCTGTTTACGTCAGTTTTAGTGCTTTTGTCTGGTGTTTTTGCAACCTGTTGTTTGAACCAGAGCGTGAGACTCAGCTTGGTAAACACTGAATGGCTTTGCATTGCTGAGTCTCAGGTAGACACCACACAGATCAATAGAAAGACTCCCACTAAAGGCTCCTAATCGCGTTTTTCACACAGGTCGCAATGTAATTGTAATGTAATAAAAGCGACGTTTGATAGCAGCGCAACAACGTCAGAGGCATCACTTCATCCACTGGTGTCAGATTTTAGAATTGACTGGAAAACAGTGGAATGTCCAACCGTGACAGGACGCCCTCCTCCGACAGGACACTCTCCTCCGACAGGACGCTCTCCTCTTGTTGGAATTAGACCCAGGGACACGGCAGTAAGATGACATCCATGTAGGTGAAACGATGCCTCTTGTGTCGTGGCTCTGCTATGAAATGTCTCCACTGCGCGCGCCCAACCAAACAATGGCGACCCGTGCGAAAAAGACAAATTCTTCCCCACGTGTAGCAATCACAAAAAAACAGTACTTGCTGGGTCACCAGTGTTGTTATCCCTCACATCGGATTATTCCTTTGATTAAATTTTGCACACTTTTCAATAACAAGGGGTTTTTGGTCCGCCAGAGCCTGAAATCCCTCTAAAGCAAACATGGCGCTGCCGTTGAGTAGAGTTGTGGGGGATTTTGTATAACCCCGTTTAAGGTGTTATTTGTTTTCTTTGTGTCTGGTGACCCGTCAGGGACTGGAGGCAGCAGTCACAATCCTCCAGATCCCCCCAGCGGTCGACGAAGACCGGTAAGTGCCGTTTTCTGTGTTATGAATTTATTTGGGGGGATAACAGCATGTCCTCGATGAGAAAAAATGCTAAATGAGGATTGGTGCATGCTAATTAATATTGTAGAAATGATCTTTGATCCAAAAAGGATCAGTGATAATCGGCCACTCTCTCTTCCCTCTGGTGTGTTCAGTGTCGGGCGCCCCCCCCGCCTCCGACACACAAGCCTTCACCTCAGCCCTGAGACGAGAAGGACTGCAGCCGCTCTCAAGGTTCACAAGAACAAGTGACCTCCAAAACACGACTTTCCAGTTTTAAATAAAGAACTCTTACTGGGGGAGTTTCATTCTGCACTGAACCACCAGTGTGGCTGTTTAATAACATGATGTTGCATCGACTAACGAGCCCCACAAGGACAAAACACACACAAACAAACACACACTCGCACACGTTTGAAAAGCATTGTTGTGGTATTTAATTTTATTAGAGTAATGTACATCAGCATATTTACAGTCTTTCATATGTGTCATGCTGTTCATGTATTCCAGGCTTTGCTCATGTTGTCGATCAGCTCTGAGGATCTTTAGTGCTTATGGAGAATAAAAAGTTGTTGTGGTGTTCAGTGGTTCTTCTGTATATGTACTTCAGTTGGGGCCGATCCGTGTGATACTTGATGTCTCATTTATTGTTGCAGCAATTTTCTATTTATTCATAAAGTTCTTTATACATTGTAGGGAAGCAACGTGGTGCATATGTAACAAGCTGACCAACATGTATTTATGATTGGTCCCACTGTGAAAAACAAAACAAACAAACAGTCGTGTGTGTTCATGGACCAGAGAAACCAGTGTTGGCGTTGTGTTAAATGAAGGTAAAAATGACACCAGTGCCTTTCAGCTGTTCCTCATTTGTCCTTGTTCATATACAAATGTTCATAATGTTGCTGGTGTGTAAAGCCTTGTCCTGATTAGCTCTTGAAGGGAAGCTGTCCAGCCTAAAGGTCTTTTTAGACCGCCGCGCTGTAACTACCATGAAAATCACTCCCTGCTGGAGGATTCCCCCGCAAAGCCGCCGTTTTTCAAAGCAGCTGCTAACGCTGTGCTCCAAGGCGGTAATGACAGGGAGGTGCTTTGGTGAAAGACTTGGTGTAGAAATGTTGTGCCATTTACAGACTTTCTTTTGGTTTCCTGTGCGACAGTAGATTTGTGTTGCACAGCTCAGACGACAACACTGTGAGCTGTCTGTGAATATTCTCATTCATCCAGGTCATTGTTCTCTCTAGTCTGACCAAACTAGTGCGGACTAGTGAGACCGATGCGTATGAACTGATGAAGCCCCTTGGATAAGAGGCGAAACGTCTTCCTGGACAAATACAAGTCCAGTCGCCTACGATTCAATTTGCCCAGAGAGAACAATGACCTGGATGAATGAGAATATTCACAGACATGTAGCAGTGAAGAAAAGGATATATAGTCCTAGTGAGGCAAAATGGCAAGCGGATAAAACTCGTTCCAGAATGAGAGTGAATGTCGGTTTGGCTTTTGAAGAGATTTCGAGCACTGAAGGAGAGGCTGTGGATAAAGAGCACCGTGGAGTTGACCTGCTCTCTGTTGGACAGGTAGCCAGACAAACACCAAAAAAGCCAAACAACAGTGGTTAGCTTGTTAGCTTGCTAAACTATCAACTTCTCCATTTAAAAAAAAAAGTAATATTCCTGCATAGCTTGTTGTGTAATGTTAGGTAAGCAGTATGACAATACACAAAGTACATGCTAAGTTACAATGCTTGTGGCGCGTTGAGCTCGGGAGGAGGGCCCAGTTTGAATGCTGTGTTCATAAACCACAACAAACAAACGCTGCTGACTCCACCTTTAACAAAATCAAAAGGAGAGGAAATAAGAGGCCTACGGAAAGCACGTGTTTTCAAAGTTTCCATAGCTATTAGCTCTATTTGCGTCTGTGAAGATCAGTTCATTCGGGAACAACAGAAAAACAAGAGTGATGCTAGCAAGGCTATCAAGAATCATGTTAGCTAGATTTACTCAGACAGCAGAACCACATGTAAAATACCTACAAGATGAATAGACCTGACAGGGCAGAGAACAACAACCACTGAGGCTCATAAACCTGTCAGAATAACATAATAGGGATCTTAATGATGAGTTCAATGTTAATATAAGAGCTTAACCTTGTGTATTTTGTGTGTAAAGACAGCGGTCGTTTGGACAAGGGTTATATTTGAAAGTTGAACACCAGAATTAAAGTGACTTCGAGGAACTTTTGAGTATTTATGAAAGAGTCTAATGATTTTTCCGATGATTATAAATTTCCTGTAACAGTAAACGAGATCCTTAGCGCAAAGACTGCTATGTTTATGTAGTTAATTTCAATGCCACTGATTGGAAACTCAGGTAAAACTTTTCAAAAAAATGTTTTTGTTGTGCTGTGCAATGACATTCCACCCCTACGGCTGTTAGTTTGCACTTTAGCATGTAACGTTAATGCAAAAAAATAGACGTAATAAGTTTAAAGGGACATTACTGCCATTCAACTGGCTTATAACTTATTTCTCAGTCACATATAAATTCATTACCTCATCGCAATCCATCCTGCGGTCTCTCTTTTACCCGCTTCCAAAACAAATGCACGTGTTAGGTTGAATTCTGCCCGCCTGGCACGCGCTACCAAAGATCTTTACGGCTATCACTTTTTTCCAAATAAACTGCTAGAATCAACAAAAACTGAAAGTTCCTGTTAGTCACTTTAATACCAAAAAAAAAGAAGGTAAAATTAGTTTCCCATTATTTTCAGCAGCTGATAGAAAGAAATCTACTTGCATGTTTGGGTGGGAAGCTACTACAAAAGTTTGTGAGCCACTGATTTACAGTAACATTGATCTCCTTGACAGTAATATTGGACCATTATCAACAATAAATAAATAAGCATTTTATTCTGTTTAAAGAAATGTTTTCATTTATGTAAAGTGTCAAATTGAACACTGTGGTATCCTGGTAACTACAAGGATACAAAAAACAGACGTGGATTAAAAACGCCCCAATGCTCCAGCAGGAATGATAGTCGAAGTTGTTTTATCACCTCATTTCCTCTGAGCACTGGACATATATTTCCCCAAGCTTGACAAAACCTGTGAAAGATGGCATAACTAACGTTGAGTCTGTCCAGATAGAAAGTAGGAATGTCCCCGTAAAGTCTAAACACAGGAGAGGAGTAGAGCTGGAGGGAGATTTTTAAACAAACATTACTCAAACCCACTCAGGTTCCCCCACTGCAGAGCTCGAGCGGCGAGGGAAGCAAATACAACAGCTTCGAGCACAAACTTCGGGACAACCCTCCTTCAAATCAAAAGCATTGAAATGCATGAAAAAACATCCAGGGATTTTGATACGAGCATGTATTTCACATACACATGCAGTGCACAGTATTGGCCGTTTTCTTGCTTTGGCTTCGTGCCGTCTGCTGAGTGGTGAGGTAGAGAAATGACTGAATGGCAGGCCTGCTGTTGGCTGAATTTCTGTACGGTCAAAACTGCGTGATGATGGCGTTTGCATCGAGATTGCTGCCCGGCTGTATGAGATCATGAGGATATCTGCGCCTCACACAGGAAACTGCCCTGAGCCTGCTAATGCACTGGAGTGTGTGTGTATATGTGTGTGTTTGATTCTAGCACAGCGAGAGTTTCTGCTAATGTGTGGGAATGTCAAACAGTTAATGTAAAGGTACAAATATATATACTGTGTGTCTGCATGTGTTGAGAACAATGTCCAGGGAGTTACGCTTCTCCGTAGGCTGAGGCCTTGTCTTTTAACAAGTCCAGACACAAGTGACAGCTCCAGCTCCCTGTGGAGAGGGATGAGAGAGAAAGAGAGGCTGAAATCTTTGTCCTCCTTGCTCTTTGCCATATATAGCCTCTGCTTGTAGCCTCTCTCCAATATACAGAACGTGACATATATAGTATCAACCCACTGATGTATAAAACACCCGGTAGAGTGGCGGTCGTACCTTCTGGAGGCTGGGTCATCGGAGGCTTCAGGCAGTACATGTGATATCCTCGGTCGCAGTCATCGCAGAACAGCAGCTGGTCCTACAATAGCAACACACATATGTAATATCTATGGAATTTGTCGATTTTTATCCCTGCCTGAAAATGAGCACAAATTACTGAAACAAGTAGCAGTGTTACGAATTCAGTGTCTCACATTATACAGAATGCCAGTTAGCTGCAATTATCCAAAGACTTTGTGAGATGTGACAAACTTAAAGCTGCAGTTGGTAACTTTTGCTAACGAGCTAGCAAGCTAAAGTTAGCTGTAGCATGACACTTGTTCGGAAGTGACTGTGCTACAGCTTCCCCTCCCTGTTTTTGCGCTGGCTCATGTTTCATTTTCTTCGTTGATGCTCTCTCTTTTAAGTCCAGTTTGAACCAAGACGAGACGGTTGCAGGGGAAGTCGCAGCGGTGTAAACTGGTCCGTCTCAGCTCAACTTGCGCTGGCTGACGGCATTACCTGCAACTCAGCTTGTCAAGTCGCCAGAGGGCAGTTTTAGACTCTAAGGCACTTGTTTCAACAGCCAATCTGCTCATAGCGACGTCACCTGTCGCTGAGAAGAGCAACCAATAGGAAAACATGCTCTTTGAAATGACCCCTGACAGGTCAAAAAGTATCGTCACAGACTTTTTCTAAGCCTGAATACAGAGCAAAATGAGAGGTGCAGAAGTCCAGTGTTCTATCAGACCACCTGAATTTCAATATGCTGAACAGTTATTATGGAATTAATGGCACCAAAAATAAACTGCCTACCGCAGCTTTAAAGAGATCCAGGAAGCAGTAATGTGGGCTTACAAAGAATCATGGGACAGCTAATAGAACTTTAATGAGGCAAAATCTTTAATGCATAAAACTGCTGCAACATCTGTGAAATAATGTTAAACAATTACACGATGGAGCTGGTGTATTCATTACATTTTTTTTTTTAAGTGTTGGGACCGTGCAATCTTATTTAATCCACTTTTGTTGCAAAGCTTACATCTTTTATCTAAAAGGAGCAAAACAAATATTTTGTACTCTTGGAAAAAACTCCTGAACCAGTCACTGATGTGAAAAAGAAAATCACAACAGCTGCTTGTTATCAAGTATAATATCTGTTTGCCCTTTATCGTAAGTTAAATTCAGTGTAAATGCTGACTCTGGAAAGGTCACAACAATAAACAGACACTTCAAATGCTGACATTTGTTTTAGCCACAGAGGATTAAACGAGACCTTCCTCTACTGAAGTACTTACATCGTTCTCTGAGGTGCCACAGATGCTGCAAGACTTGCACTCTATGCACTGCCACTGGTACGTCCTCACCGCCTGCATCATGTTGTCCGTGAACTGCAGACACGTGGGGTGACCTGCGAAAGGGACGGCGCGGAGAGACCAGAGAAGTGAGGGAGGAAGGAAGGGGTGACAGGGTAGGATTGCCAGAGCAGTTTGAAAAGCAAAGTCAAGGGTGTTTTCTTATGTAACAGTTTAGAGATGCGTGGCAGAAGCTCTGAATTTCAGCTGACAGCAGACGCAGACAAACAATGACACACATCTGGACATATTTGCATAATTCATCTGAAGCGAGTTTACAACTTTAGGCTTTGAGGGGCGATGATCCTCTATGTTAACCTTTAAGAATCCACCTTTTGGGGCTGAAATAGAAAAAAATTATAACAGAAAACCACTGGGCCAAAATTCACGTATGAATTAGTGGATCCGTTAGTGGATAATTTAAAGACTCAAACAATGTATCATATGTCAACAAAGACAGAAGTTTAAACATTCAGATCCTTAAAAGTAGTGATGCACAATAATGATTTTTCCAGCCAATACTGATAATTTACTTAACATTTTTGCATATTAAAGTGATACTTTACTGCAAAACAATTTTTTTCCCCATCAATTACTCACCCTTGGATGTCTTTAATTGAAGAATTTTTTTGTAGTGTTATTCCACAGTAAACAGACTTTTTCCAAAAATTTGAGGCACTCACTTTAGCTGCTTTTGCTGGCAGTCTATGGAGATACAGTTTCAAAATATTAAAACCATCTAAAAACCTCCTTCCAAAAAATCTCAAAAGCTTTGTGTGGTGTAATCCAAGTCGTCTTTATTTTGTGGTATAATCAATATTTCAAAAACACTGAAACTTGGCTGACCAGTGCTGTCTTTTTGGATTTTCCTCCCTTAATGGGAGCAATGTAAAAATAACCCTTAACATGTGACGTACTTATTTTTGGCGTACTTTATTATTGATGTTAAGGTTTATTTTATTACCCTCGGTAACCTGATTGTTCGTGTATTTGTGTTCTTTAAAAAAAGGAAAATCTAATTTGAAAAAATAAAATACATATTTAAAAAAAACCCTTTGACATTTCACTGTTATTTAAGCTTGAGAGCCTTTAATGCACGCGCTTGGCTGGGAAAACGACAGGGAGCCTTGTACCAGATGTGCTGGATTTAGTAGCTTTTTAGTCGAAATAAGTTATTAAGCCTACGACATGATAGAGAAGACTTGGACTTTACCACATGAAGCTTTTGACATTTTTGGAAGGACGTTTTTAGATGGTTTTCATGTTTTGAAACTGTATCTCCACAGACTGCCAGCAAAAGCAGCTAAAGTGAGCAGCTCCCACTTTTGGAAAAAAATCTGTTTAATGTGGTGCAGCACTGGAAGAAAAAAAAAGTTTGTCAATTCAAGACACCTAAGGGTGAATAACTGATAGACAAAAATAGTTTCACAGTGAAATATTGCTTTAATAACAAGATGATAACCTGTATTCATGCAGGCCTGAGTGTATGAAATGTTTAGGATGTTTAGCATTCCATAGCTTCCACCAAATCTAACTGATATCACTATTGTTTACACAACAACAAACGACTCTTCTGAAATTGTGAAAAATGTCAACACACACATGTGACATGAAAAAGGAATAAATTGATTATAAACAGTATTTAAAGCGCGTTTAAATAATGTAAATCTGTTAAATTCTTAATGCTGTAGATTCGGATATAGAATCTGATGACAAAATACTTTAAGTTATCACTTGACGAAATTAAATGAACTGTGTTCATTATTTCTCCCTTCAGAATAAAATTGCTGTGTCTTCACGAGAGCCAGCAGCAGTAGGTGTTAACTGCGTCTGCGTTAACTGTAATTGCACCCCATAGTGGTGACACAATACAGCTGGATGACATGTAGCCCCAAAAGCAATTTACCCAGAAAACACGAGTGATTACATGTCTGGAAAACAAAACACAAACAGTCATGTGTCCACAGGAAATCACAGCCACGGATCGACAGCTGTGACGACAAAGAGATGGATGGTATGTGCAAAACTGTCCTCTTTATTCCTGTCTTAACAACCGCCTCTCATAGCCTCCTCACAGCTCCACGGTGCTGTCGGCATCTCATGCGCACAGTTCTCTGCATCACCCTCGTCTCAATAGGGTATCAATGAGCCATGAATGAGCCATAATCAGAGATGAAGTGATTTAAATCTGGACTGGGAAAGCAGCCAGAAACACTGAAGACATTCTCAATCAGTCTGTGATGGATGAACAAAGAGGAGCATGACTGGAATTAAATCTAAACCAGGACATGTTTAAGCTGCTGCCCGCCTCCCAAATTAAACTGAGAATTTACAGACGTAATTAGCTGTGGTTGTTCAAAAGATGGCTGATCAGCTTAAATGCAGCAGGCAGGAGGAAAAGCATTTTCTCTAAGTCAGCTGATTAGAGAGAGGATCTAGTCCTTAAAGACAGAGAGGAGCAATGGAGTGCTGATTGGCTCTTACCTCTCGGCTACCTGTCCTCTTTAGCCAATGGCATGACTGAAGAGTCCACTTTCATCCCTTCCTCTGCCACATTAGCAGCCTGTCATGTAATATAATCCTTTTGCTCTTGTCCACCGTGTCTGCTATTAACGTTTTCAGTCCAGAATAAATTAGGATGTAGCCGTGAATTTTACTCTATGGTGTTGATTATCTCAAGCAAGCAAGGTCAAGTGTAAAAAGATTATTGTTGGTGAATAATGGAAACTGTCCTGAGCCGGAAAATCCATGTGAGCATGGTCAAAAAAGCCATTGTATTCGTCTGAGACAAAATTTTCATTTGACTGATAAAAAATGCAGGAAAAAGTTGGCGTTAAGTTTCTTCCAAATGTTCAAAAATAAATCTGATGGAAGGGGAGCAACTGCTGTCCATTCTGCATCTTCAAAGTCTTTCTCTTAGTGAAAACATTTACAGCCACAATGTCCAGCTAGTCAAGAGGTCCCATCATCAGCTGTCAGCCACAGCATCATCATCATCATCATCATCATCTGAAAACAAAACGTCCTGCAGCTCGGCATCCTCAAAGCCATGAAACGTGGAGGCCTCGCTGTCTGACGTGTCGCGGAACAATTCTTCTAGAGCACTGAGCTTCCTCCCATCCTCCTTCGCTCCTCCTCTTCCAGCTACCATGAAAACATCAGCGTCAGAGCAACACAGACAAGGCCACAGCTGTTCTAACAAACTGTACCGTAGCAAGAAAACACATCACTTGCTGAAGCTCTTTTATTGCACAAGACGGCTGAGATGATTCGAGAGTTTTGCCCGTGATTTCCAGCAGGGGCGGCTTTGGGTAATGTGGAAAAAAAAGGGGGAAGAAACATGAATGCAGCCAAATGTGCCAAAAGGAAATGCATGAAAACTGAGCAACAAAAGGGTGAATGCATGTCGTCTAAAGGCAGAGGTCCTCGCTGATGCACAAGGCTGACATGGAGAAGCATGCAGGATGGAGCCAAGCAGTGCAGCCTATGGACCCATTTTATACTCAGACTGGAAACTGCATGTCTGAGACATACGGAGTTGGCTCTTACTTCTTTTGGTCTACATGGCTCATTGACAACCTACTGAAAAGACACTCCAGCAATGTGAAAACTGACTTCATTGCACATCATCAATGTGTAATAAGGACTACATCATCAGGTAAACACACAGGTTGGTTTTAACAAAGATGAATAACTACTGACATGAGGCTGTCACCACTGAAACGAACTGAATAAACTTTCTAAAAAGAACATAGTTTATTGATCCAAAAGATATTATCCAAAGAGGTGCTGTAATAATTAAATAGATTTGTGATGCAGAGCGTTAAACTGCATCCCGTTTGTGGCCATTAGGGAAGCAACATATTAGTCCATGTAACAAAAATAACAACGCAAGGAAGCTAGGAACAGACATGAACAAGATTGTGGACAAAAAGGAAGTAAAGGGAAACAAAAATGAGATGTGTAGTAGACACAAATTAAAGTGTGTGACTAGCATACATTCTAATTTCACAATTATTTCTCAAAGAAACAGTTCGACATTTGGAGACATGCGCTCTTTTCTGTCGCTGAGAGTTAGATGAGAACCTTGATACCACTCTTATGCCTGAAGTGCTAAATATGAAGCTACAGCCAGGAGCTTGTTAGCTTTGTCAGGACTTGATGTGAGTTCTGCTGCACTGGCAGGAGTCGTGCATGCGCAAAAATGTCCACCATCTTGGACAGCTAGCTACAGCTACACCATCTGAGTTTGACAGTCTAGAACCACATTTAATGTTGTAAAACCACATCATAACTGAATGGAGATGCTAGCTTTTTTGCCTGTGCTGCACAGTAAAGCTTGTGCTAGCCTGGCCAGCAAGGATTCTAGCGCACGCAGCTAACGTGCTAACATCATGGCGTGCTTCAATAGGATTAGCTCTGGCTTTGTGGCTGGCGCTAGCTAGGGCCTTTTAACAGCTGTTCAAGCAGCTCTGATGCTAGTTGCTAGTTTTTTTAAACTTTGGACAGAGCCAAACTAGCTGTCCCTCTGTTTCCAGTTGCTATGCTAAGCTAAGCTAACCATTCGCTGGCTGTAACTTCATATTTACTCTTCAGGCATGAGAGTGGTATCAGTCTTCTCATCTCACTCTTGGCAGCGACCCACCTTACTCAAAATGTCTGACTATCACTTTGATAACAGAAAGATTATTATAAGTAGTTTTCTTGCTTTGCTGTTAAAAACACCAACATGATACTGTTTTAAAAAATCCACTATTGTTATGATAAGGGAAAAAAAAGCCATTTCTTGTGGTCTACATGATGCTAAAATCCCCTCAGGAATCTGAAGCTTAAATGTGAACCCTCCATGTTGTGGAGATGGAGGACTCACCAGAGCGTCCACAGTCGGAGCAGGACACCAGCTCCTCGGCCTGGCCTGTCTTCCTGTTGGAGTCCTGGTCTCCCAGGCAGAAGTCACAGTAGTCATTGGGGACGATGGCGCCGTCTGGGCCTTTCTGAGCTGTCAGCAGGAATGGTTACATGTAAAGAGAAGGACACATGAGCTGCCATTTAGTTCTTGTTTCTCTTAAGTGATGATGAAATGCTCGCAGGTGTCTTACGTTTGTGGTTGTCGGAGCAACGTGGAGGAGACGGAGGCATCTCTGTTTCCTTCTCTTCCTCGCCCTCCTCCTCTGCCAGGTGAGTGTGGGTGTAGTGGTAGCTCAGGCCAGGCCGGTTCTTGTAGCGCTTTCCACAGACTAGTGATAAAACACCACAGCTCCATTAGAAACAATTAAACCCTTGTGCAACATACTGTATAACAGCTACAGAGGACTGCATCCAAATCCAATGTAACTATTCCCGACTAAATTCAAAGACTGCAGATTTTACGGAGACAATTTGCCGGTGCTTAGAACCGTCAGAGATCATGTTTGATGGACAGCACTTCGCTTTAGAGTCGTTCTGTGTAAATAAAAGTCATATACACTGTAGAAAACTGTTCCAATATATCCACCCAAAGCTCTCATGTGGAAATTTTTTAGCCTCATCCAAAAAATTGTACGTTTTTCTTTTGCACTTTGCTTTAACCTCAAACCTACAGAAAGAAGTGAGGGACTACATCATGATACAAAATGTCATCTGAATGTACAGCAAAATAATAAATGTACAATGTATACATAACCTAATTTAGTCCATAACAATTTCAACAACTGACACAAATACATTATGGGATTAGGTAAAGGCAGCAGCGTTATGTTGGGAGGATTTCTGCTTCTGAGATGATAAGAAAGAGGATTTACCTGTTACTAAAGAGAGATAAAAGAATGTTTAACAGCTAAAGTAAAATCAAGCATTTATGAAGTGTGACC
>JAQLOL010000010.1:8680625-8694869 GCA_029783665.1 Naso thynnoides
TTTAATTTACGTCACCACAATCAGTGAGTGCATGTTCAGGTCATAACCTACTTAGAGTGACTTGGATTTGCTACCTGGAGTGCTCTGACAGAAACCAGGACACAGTCGCATGTAAACACCTTTTCCTGGTTTCATACCACAACAGTCTGGCAGAGATGGTGAAGGATCAAGGCACACCTGCAGACGTATGATCAGAAACCTGGATAATGTTGTTATTATAACATCCAGGTTTTTCATGTTCAGTGTTAATGTCATATCTTGACTTTGATTAAAAACAGCTTGAGATTAAACAACAGGATACTTATGCACATATAAATGCACTTCAGAAAGTTCGTAAAAGAAGAAAATGCCACTAGGATGTCTTGTTCCTGGGGATTTTCGCAGGATTTCTTCTGTTTATGTACAAACATGTCTAACTGCCTATCTGCCTGTCCATCACCCTGTCTGTCTCACTGGCTCTGCGGATTCTCTACAGAGATATGTTAAGAATGCCAAGCTGGACAAAGACCAGCACTCTGGTCACACTGAATCTCACAAAGATGTGCAGTGTTTGAGATGGGGGGATGGCGGAGGAAGAGGAGGAAGGCGAGGTGGGTGAAGGGTAAGAGGTTGGCGTGGGAAGCAACAGGGAGTGGATGTAGGGATGAAGGAGTTCAGATGAGAAGACAGGTATGGTGAGTATTTGATTTGTAGTTGAAAAGAGGAAACCAAAATACGAGTAAAAAAGAGGGAAAATGTGGATCTTTGACATGTGGAGTGCAGATGAACGTTTCCAACTCACATCTGTGTGACGGTTAGGGTTACTTCTTCACAATTTTAAATGTGAATTACACCTTGACTTTGGACACTGCCACATCTGGACAAAGATCAGAGATAAATGGGGGATTTATTGCTTTGGACATTTGGATAGTTGATGGGGTGAGGGTGGGGAGAGGAAAAAGAATCACAGTAGGCCTACATTTGTGCTGTATTCACTATTACTTTTTCTCAGAAGACAGCAACTCACAACAATTACTGGAAAATACAGCAACATTATGATTTATTATCTGAGGAGGGAAAGTGGTTTGAAACAATAATTTTCTTTCATCAAAACAAATGATTCTACACTTTAAAATTTTTACGCAATACATGTCAAATGACGCTGTTCTGAGATGTTTTTAAAGAGACATTGGAACAATTTCCAGCCCTACTTTTGGTGTCAAAACCAATTTTTTGAACAAAAAGTTGATCTTTATACATAAGCCAAATTCCTAACTTTAACCACAATGTTGGCACAACAAACATTTTAAATGAAACATAAAAAACATGCCGTTTCAAGGTAAAGAAACCTAGAGTTTTCGCATATCTGAAGTTTGCAGAAATGTGCAATGCTTTCTATAGTGACTGATGTTTCATGAAGTGACAACAATTTGTACTTCAAAATACGCTGCGATTGGACTCATGTATTTTTTCAACTGGACAAAAAAATTGGTATAATTAGACGGCTCAGCCACCATGTCATGATATAATATCTATCTAGGAAACCAGAGGAAATTCTTGGAAGTCACTGCTACTGCCTCACAAAAAGTTCAGCATGTATCCCCTCATAAAAATATCAGCTGTTTTTGCTTCCAGGTTTTAAGCAGATTGAAATACCCAGGAAAAATGAGGTTTCGTTGGGCAGATTTTTTCCCTTTTGACTCAAGTAGGCTAGCTGTTCCCCCCCTGCTTACAGTCCTAAGCTGCTATGCTACGCTAACGATTCCCTGGCTTCATATTTGCCACACAGATACAGAATGATTTTTAGCAGCTTTTTAACCTATTGACAGAGCTCGACTAGCTATGTATTTTCCACTGCTAACAGTGTTTGTGCTAAGCTACGCTAACCGCTCCCTCACCTTAGCATTATTTTGTCATAAAGATACAGAATGATTTTGATATACATCTTTTAAACCACAGAGCTGGACTAGCTATTTTCCACTGCTGCTGACAGTCTTTGTACTAAGCTATGCTAAATGTACCCTTTCTTCAGCATTATTTTGTCATAAAGATATGGAATGATTTTGATATCATTCAGGCACTAATATGCTGATAGGCAGCTTTTAACAATTAGACAGAACCAGACAAGCTGTTTTCTGGTGCTAGCGATCTTTGTGCTAAGCTACGCTAGCTGTCCCCCTGCTCGAAAATTATTTTGGTCATAAAAAGAGAGAAAGATTTTGATATGTATCAGACGCTAAGACACTGGCAGGCAGCTTTTTAATCTGTGGACAGAGCTACACTAGTTGTTTCCCCCTGCTAGCGGTGTCTATGCTAAACGAAGCTACATGTGTCCTGACTCAAGTAATGATAATATTTGTCCTCTAATCTAACAGTTGAGAAAGCAAATAAGCTAAAGCTTTTTAAGGGGGTTGATGGAAAAAATTAGCACTAATTATGTATAATGGGGGCCATCAAAACCAGTGGATAAATCTTTTCATGGTATTAAGGAGGCAGCAGACTCGCAGCAACCATGCAGAAAGTAAAGCCTCTATAGTTCTTTCAGTGTGTATGTAAAGTGCAATGTGTGGGCTTAAACACACGTGGCATTTGCTGGTTGAGGTTTCTCTGTGGAGACCTACACAAATGAGGAATGATGAGGAATGCAGCTGGTGTTTTTTTGGCATTGCATGTTTTTACAGTATGACAAACCAGCAGTCACCGTGATCCAAACAAATCCAAGAGACTTCCTGTCAAATAACTCACATTCCCAGAAGTGAATCGCTGTCCCTGCTGTCACTATTTGTTGCGTGAACTTCAGGCTTTTCTCCTCATCTGTCTTACCCACTTCTCTTCCCTCTCTTCCTGCCTGTGTCATCCCATTACGCCTGTACATTTCTGTCCCACTTCCAACTACAAAGCATCCGTATAATGTCCTCTGGCGGCTTCATAAACTCTTACATAAGCGAGTGTGGCTGCTGTGCATTTGTTTTAGAGGTGTTTTCGTGTGTTTGGCTAAGTTTGAGTAATGTGTGTGTGTCTGCATGCAATGTGAGACTATCTGTCTATAGGTTGTGTACGCTGACATACCTCCGCCCACACCACTGAACCTGATTGAACTATCAGAGGTTGCTCTGTGCTCCTGTTTGTGCCCATTAGTCCACTGTATGTCTGATCCCAGTGTTGGTGCTTATGTAAGTTGAGTTTTGCATGTTGGGGAATGCATTCCTCTTGGTCAACAGCTTCCTGGATACTGATGGAATCTGCAGTTGCTGCGTGTGTGTCTTTGCATGTGCGTGCGTGTGTATGTGTATCACTGTGATTGTCTCAATTGCTCCCATATTAGCACAGAGGAGCTTTGTGTGTGACGGTCAGTCTTATCACGGCCAAGAACAGAAGCAATGATGGTTCGTGTTTGCGGGTGAGAGCTCACAGAGATAGAGCTCTTGGGACATTATAAATATTCAAACTTAGACTAAATCCTTATCCAGGGGGCAGAGACATTTTCTAAATCAGTCTTTTCTGTTTGGGTCGCCTGCTGTCATTCCTCTCCTTCAGTCTTTATATTTTTTTTCCACGTATTTCTGTCGTATTTTGCTCACAGCACTCTCTCTTCCTCCTTGCTAAATAGAATAATTAATCACTGATAGAGCTCATCAGTGTCACAATAAATCACTGTCGTGCTTCTCGCCACTGTCGTGTTTATCTCTCTCCACGTTCATCTACACGGTTTCCTTTCTGATTCAACAGGTTCCGACAAGTTTCACCTGTCACATCTTGAATTCCTCCAATGTAATATTGAATTCGAGAGATAAAACGGTAAGTCAATTATTCGCTTATTATAAAATTAAACAACTGTGACAATCAATGAAGCATGTCTGCCACTTGGCAAGTCAATATAACAAACATTACCAAATTCAAGCCTCTCAACTCTGAATATTTACTCTTTTCTCTATCAGATATGAAAGTAAACGAAATGTTTTTGGGTTATAGACAAGGCCCAGTCGATATATCAGTTTTAATATTATTAATAGCCAATATTGGCCTATTGCAGATATATTAATACTGGCGTTTATGTATTCCGATATGTGCCAATATTAAAACTTTTTTCAAGATAGGAGAAAATGCTTGGACTAGTGATTTAAAATGTGATTATGCAGTTTGTCCGGCAGAGGGCAGTTCGTTTTTTAATAACTGAGAAGTGTTCAGTGCACTGATATTTGGAATAAAGTTTGCGAAAATGTAAGATATTCTGCCTTCATTACATATCTTCACGCAGAGAGTCTGTCATTATTTATTGACCAAATTGTTCTAGCAATTACTAACAAATTTCACACTTTTTAAAAATTCATTTTACTACAGTGGGTAATGTAATTGGTGTTCTTTATTGTTTTTCCTTGCCTTAGTTGACCTTAATCACAAAATAAAGTTGAACATTCTAGAAAAACTATTAAGTGGTGCATTAAGATTGCTTTGGTTAATTTGAATAAATACATAAATAAAATTTGTTTACATTACTTCACACTAGGGATGCACAATATTGGATTTTATGTCGATATCAGCTATGCCATTTTTTTGCAACTCATTTGGCAGAGAGTCGATACCAATACATAAATTTTTCTCCACATCGAATCAGAGATCAGCAGAGATCGTCAAGTCTCATCTGTGGTGGAATTTACATAAAGTATTCTTATGCACACTAATACGTCATTGGCCCGCTGGCAAATACAGGAATATAATACAAAGTTTAAAATTATGGAATATTTATTCCTTGTGCAAAAGAAAAAAAAAAAAAGTTGAACTTACATTATGTCAAACATGTCATATGACAACTGCTTTTTAACAAAAAAGTAAAATACATTCTACTTGAAACTGGATGATGCTCTGCCTTAGACAGTCATAACTATACTCACAACCAGGGCAAATTTGGTCAGTTTCACAAGTGACAAAGTAAGTAAACACAACATCAGGGAACATGTGAAACATGGCGTTGACTTGGGCGTTTAATCAAGGAAACAGCAGCCTGTTATTTTAACGGTTATTATATCGGCAGACATCGGCATGCTGGCTGATACTCGCTAGTTAATTTTAAAGCCACTATCAGCCCATATCAATAAACGTGCCAATAATGTTGTGACTTCATACTTCTTCATTAGCAAGATAACACAGCAAAAGCTGCTCAAAAAAATGAGCAGCTATGGACTCAACCAAACACCAACCGGCAAAATATTTTCCCCAATGATTGACTCTATTGTGCTTTACAATATCATACTAATACATAACATAATATTTGAATATACCAAACTGAAAAATCTTGCTGCCAAGCTGTTAGAAGCATGACAGTATGACTGTATGACAGATTCTGCAGCATTTCTCAACATGTTGAAGTCTGTAAATGTTGTTTGAGTGACCTCAGTCAGCTCACTGAGTCACAATGAAACTGTACAGGTGACTAACTCTTTCACAGTAAAGCCTGACATGTGTTACCTCGCGCTGACACATCTTTTTAATAACACTCGCAATATACAGCGTCTCAGAGGAGAGATTTCAACACAGCTTAGTCTCAAAGATGATGGGGATTTAACACAAATTAAGCATCAGAGAGGAATCCGTTTTTGGTTAGGAATGGGAAGTTCAGGGAAGGGCCGCGGCATCGGGCACTGATAGGCGTCTTTGTGGCACTCTGCAGGCCGGGCAGAGAGGAGGGAGACGAAGAGGAGGGGGAGGAGCCAAGGAGGCAGAATGGGAGGGAAGAGGAGGGGTCTGATATGTCCCGGGGCACACGTGTTCCCTTTCAAACCCTGTCACACTCATTTTCTCTCAAACACGCGGTTGTGTGTACGCACAAGCACACACACACACACACACACACACAGACATGCTTGTCTGTGCGCAAACAGACACACAAAGGGAATGAAAGGGAAAGGTGCAGAGTGTAGTCAGAGGTGGAGGAAAGGGGGAGAGGTAAAGCAGGCAACGAGGGAAAGGGTGTTGCAAAGGGGGGAAGCCCTGATTCAGATGCTGCTGTTGTCTTGCTGTGGAGCGGGAGGTGGAGACGCTGAAGGCTGCTGAGGTGAAGGAGTGGAAGCTGGAGAGCTGGGCTGAATGATAACTCACTTTCACTCAGCATGGGATCGCTGGAGGAAATCGGAGAAAATGTGTCTCCGAAGGAAAAGATACTATTTTGTATGTGAAGAACAACATCCACTTCTCAGCTCTGCACTCTGCTCGAAGAAATCTCACACAGGCAAATTCATATAAGGGGGAGAAACGTGCCAGTTCCATGTGCAGGACAGGAAAAAAAAAAAAAGAAAAGAAAAATGAAGGACTGATCACTGCATGGAGCCTTCTGTAAAAAATGTTCCTGGCCATTTAATTCCCCATGCCTGGAAACCATTCCCGGACATTCCCATTCCCCGGGCTCGGATAGACAAAGGCCAGAGTTCGCCCATGTGCTGAGGGTGTAGTATAAATGTATGCAGTAAAATGTAGCCAGACAGACAACCCCCCCCCCCCACCTCCATCACTCTCACAAATTGGGGGAAGGGTGGGCGGCTACACAACCAACCACCCACACATGCAACAAACACACACAATAAAAACGCAATCGCACACACTTTGACCCCATCCGCACGCACACACACACACACGCCCCACCATCTCCCTTTCGTGTCCCGAAATTTCGGCCCTTTTGCAAACACCAAACCACTTTCCACCTGAGCTCTTTTGTTCCTTATAAATCCAAACCTGACGATAAGACAGACGGTAAGAGCAACCCAAAAATATGCTCGTAAACACATCTCTGCATATGAATCATGCTCATTTGAATCTCTCTCATGTCAGCTCTTCATTAAGTCCCGTCTCACTCGGCCTCCCAGGTTTCGATCACAAAGAGGTCGTAAAAACGGAGTGTTTAAACAAATCATGTAAATGCGCACGGGCGAACAAGACAGGATCCGTCTCGAGAGCCAGACGTATTTACTGCCGGCTTATGACGGCTGCAGTTTGTCTTTCGGAGCCGAGCGCTGGCAGGAGAGCGGGTATGATCATTACCACGTCCTTACCGAGCGCATATGATTTACCATCCACATCCTGAGGACAGATGACAAGCTGGGCCCATTGTTTCAACCAAACAGTGCACTCAGAAAACAGCATTTCCTGGGACGATAACGCACATGTTACCGATTATTAGCTGTAAGACCGTTTCAAGTACATTTTTAGACAGTTTCTCTTGTGTTATGGTAACGGGCTGTTTGTTTAGGGAGGAGGGGAGCTGCCCCAGTCCTCCACATACAAGCATTGTTTTCCATTTCTTTCAGATATTGGATGGGGTTGGGGGTGGGGAAGGTGTGCGTGCGTGTGTGTGTGTGTGTGTGGGGGGGGTGTCTATCGGAGAAAGTCCATCCATATATGAAGGGCAGATGGGGTTCCCTCCCTCCACCCCAGCATCAGTCTGTCTGGCTTTACATGTACCTCTCATCTCTAAACAGATGGACCCAGGAGGATACTGAGGCGCTCCTAATCTGCTGCTCTACATGCACAACTGCACACACACACACACACGCATAGAAAACACACATATTCTTACATTCTCTGCAGCCTAATCTGTTTTGCTAGAATACAGCAGCTTAGTGCCTTTTTTTTTTTCCCAAAGTGCTGGCTTTACAGAAAGATATTTTTGGTTGTCAACAAAGAGCTCTACAAAACAAGAGCGTCACGAGTTCTCCCATCCTCTTTGCCTTTGCTCTGAATATTAATACAGAAAATGTTTCAAAGTACATGGTGGTTCCAACGATTACTGTCATTATCGATTAATCCGTCGGGTAGGTTCACGATTAATCGATTAATCATTTATTCCATTAAATGTCAAAGAAATGTGAAAATACGCTCATCTCTGTTTTCCAGAGTTACATATGATGTATTCAAACAACAGCTCAAAACACAAAGACTCTTCATTTATTATCATAAATAACACAGATGAGCAGCAAATGTTCACATTTAAGAGGCTTTACCAGTAATTCTTTTTAATTTTTTTTATTTTAAAAAATGACTGAAACAATTAATTATTCGATTAATCACTGCAGCTCCGCTTTTGTGAAAAAGCTTAAGAGGATACGCAGCCGCTGGTGACTGAGGAAGACTCCTTCACACTTCCATAAAAATTAAAGGTGGACACGTTATGGACAAAGTGCTTGAAGTGACGCAATTGGAGGTTTGCGCCTCCGCAGCATCAAATCACACTGTGCACGTTTTATGAGCTTCGTTTAAAACGCAGATACATCTCTTGCACAACAGATTTTGTAATAACTGTCGAAGTCTCCGCACATTCCACACAGCCAGCGGTAAACATCTGCTGTCAGCCAGCAGGAAGACAGACATGCATTCAGTATAGACTGAGCTGAAAGTTATGGCTGCAGTTCATGCAGGGCATGTTGGCATTTGCATTTTTTTTTTTTCCCCCACAGGTTTTGTGACTTTTGCATATTTTCTCGAAGGTAACATAACAGTGTTTTTACAAATCTGCCCTGATTACAGATATTAGATGTCGGCGTGCTCAGGTTAAAATGTAAAACTTGAGGGAAAACTGCACGGTCCCTAGTTTTATATGACACTGCGGGCTTCTTCTGCACACGTAAATGAGGCTAAAACGGTATTACGCCGTATAATAACCTGCTATGCATTGTGTACATGCGGTGAACGGTCCCAGCCGTGCAGAGAGCGAGTCCACCACTCAATGTGCGCTTTGTGACATTAATTGCATGAGATGATCTATGCAAATTTAACCGTCCACCTCCGACAAAGAGCCCTGCATGCAAACTTTCTGTCAGCCGTGGCTATTACAGCCGAATGTGGACAATGGCAACTTTCTGCATAAGTGAAACCAAGTGCACAAGCCCACAGTGCGGGCATTTACGCGCGGGTCAGAGATGTTTTTTTCCTGCAGACTGTGCATGATGCATGCTTCTATATAAGTTTTTTTTATATATATATATATATTAGCAACCCAAAACACAGCAAGTACCTGCAGATAACGTTACCGTACACACACGGTTAATGCCCGAGTACATGGCAAAAGTGCTTATTTTGCGTTACTTGGTAAAAACGCGCGTTTAGCACCGTGCAAATCTTGCGCGCATCACTACATGCAATCAAACGGTGACACAGTTTCATGTTCTTTCTCAAAAATGTACTCACGATTTCAGAGGATTATGAATGACAGTCGCCATTTTCCTGCTGGACTGTAACGTAATATTCCAAATCTCGGTGTAGTTTGGGACCCTTATGAAAAAAAAAGAACGAAAAAAAAAAAAAAAAAACCCAGCCAATGCGGTCCTGGGCACTGTGCGTCCTACCAATACAACACCAGCATCAAGACATTGGGCGTGGCCTCAGAGAAATCTGTCAAAATCAATGTCCCATACCTCAGAGGGGGAATTATTTCACAAATAAAATCAATTTGTCTTTTTCAAAGTTACAATAGTGTCAAATAAGAATATCTTAGTCAATATGTCCGCTATTGTTTTCACTATGTCAGGGGTTTAAACCGCTTTTTGGACAATAATCCGCCTGCATGTCAATACAACCATTTCTTTTCTAAGTGGATGGAGTCAAAATGAAGTTCACTGAGACTGGAGTGTGCCTTTTTTTGTGTTAGTACCTCGGAGATTTAAATGTCTCTCGTTTGTAAATCAAATGACAAAAATAAATAAATAAATACCTACATTACTGTGCTGCGTTCGTGTGATGTCAGAATAATCGGAGTTTCCGAGTTGCGAAGTCGTTCCTCCGACTTCGTTGTGTTCAGGAGCTTTGAGGTGGTAAAATAAGAGCAACATGGACGCAACAAAGACGATTTGTTGCTTTCAAATAAGAGCATCCTAAGAAAGGGTTGACACTGCTTCCTGTTTATTTGTGACGATGGACAGAGGAGAGTTTATGCTAAAATAAATAACGTTTCTACTTACCAAGCTCACTTTGCGTGGACAGATGTTAATACTATCAGTTGTATTTTACTGCGTTTTTATGGACCTGAGCCCGCTAATAAAGATTGGTTGATTAATTGATTGGGTTACAATTTGGGTTAATGCATTTATGACGTCAAGTCGACTACTTTTGTCCGCTCTTGTCACAAAATTATCTCCGAGTTTGCCGAGTTCGAGCTGTTTTTAGACACGAGAGGCCATTCATGTGAAATTTCCCTGCGAGAAACTCGTTATTCCGATATCACATGAATGCAGCACCTTGGCTACAAAGAAAGCAACCAATGAATGCCTGCGACGTCATGCGCTATTGTTGTCGATAAGCCAATGAATGTCATTTGGAGGCGGGATGACATGGCAGGAACTCATTGTACAGAGTTTAGCTTTAGCTCATGAGTGGTTTCAAACGGTAAAGTTGTGACAGTTTAATAAACAACACAAAGGTTGTTTGTTCTCAGCCTGACGGACGGCGTGTCGATTGACCTACGAAAACATTCTTCGCGTTTACTCATGTTTAATGTTCAGTATTTTTTCCAGCGATGTTGCAAAAGATGTGTCGCCGATGTTAGCTTAACAATGCTAATGGCCACAACTTGCTAACTTAGCTAACAAGTCAACTTGATGCCCCACGCTCGTACATGTGGACGCGGGTGAAAGACAACGCATGGTGAGGGTCCTCAGTTTGGAGCTCAGCAGCAGGGATGAAGAAGTGGAACTGGCGAGAGGGGCAGCGGCCGCACCGGCGACAGGGTGCTGGTCGTCGCCACAGCTGGTACAGAGACAACCGGCAGAGATCCGCACAGGATGAACAGTGGTGCGTTAACGTTGCATTATACGACTTGATAAACATTTGAGGTGACGTTAACATAAAGTAACTTAAATGTGTCGTTTTTAGCCAGCATGGACAGTGTGTGTAACGTGCTATTCGTCATATTTTAATGTGTTGTTCACAGGTCTAGACACGATGCAGGGCAATCGTTCCGAGCATCTCAAAGGAGACATGATAACCAGTCAGCCTCTTCATCATCAGTCTCATCTACCTCATCCTCCTCAGCCTCCTCTTCTTCCTCTGTGGCCAGTAATTCTGCACCAGGTCAGTGCCTGACGCCAGCCCTCTCCATAACTGAATAATCTATATTCATAGATGGTTTTCATCTATTATCCTCAATAACACTGGTCTGAGATCAGCACGAAGACTTCCTTAGAACCCACAGTCTGTTTTTCTCGAATGGAGAAGTGATAATCATCCACGTAACTTGAATATCAAGAACAAAACAGGCTTCATTTTTTTTTTTTTTTTTTGCCACCTGTTCTGTTACTAGAGCTGCCTGGTTTCTACTTTGACCCGGAGAAAAATCGCTACTTCCGCCTGTTGCCTGGACACAACAACTGTAACCCGCTGACCAGAGAGCAGCTGGAGGAGAAAGAAAGAGAGAAAAAGAGAAACAAGATGCTGTTGGAGGATGAAAAGCTCCGAAAGGTGAGTATGTTTGGGGCAGAATAATCCTCCGTATGGTAAGCTCGTAGCGGGGTGATGTTATTTCTTGTGCTTGAAGGCCTAAGTTGTCGTTTTCCTTCAGCTGAAAGCTTATATGAGTCACTAATAGGATGTGTTTTTTGCCATGGTAACTGCTGTGATGGCTGGTCAGTGCTGCGTTTTGTAGACTCACAGAAGTTCGCTGTTTGTTGATTTTTGGTTTATTTCAGTAGAATAAGTTTACATTTTCTAATCTAAAGTGTTTGCAGATAAGTCGTGAGCAGTGGCTGCTTTTGGTTAACGTCACTGACGGTCAACTGAAATTCGAGTCTCTAACATGCGCACGCACTCGGCTGGTTTCATGATTGTTAAAAGATGTGACGCATGTGATCTCCTCTACAGAAAGCACCGAGAACGGGACTTAATACTTCACTGCTGCTACAAAAGAGACACCTTGGCCTGTTACCTGAGAACTCCTACTGCAGGTACTGCATCATACTGGATGTGAGCACATGCACACATGGACGTGTATGCGGGGCGGTTCTCACACGCATTACAACACCCACAGCTGCAGTACATTACAGAGGGAAAAAAGGGAACCAAAGTCTAACTTTAATGATAATCGGTTCTGTGTGTTTAGAGCGAGTTTTCTTTGGAGCTTTTCCCACCGCTAATAATGATGCTAATCGCTTTGGACGGGAGTTACGAAATAGTATTTTTTAAAAAAAGTGAAAAAGGAAACAAAAACATGCTAATCTGTGCTGCCTTACAGTTTGAATTATGGGAGTTTGACTCAGCACAGTTGCAAAAATGACCCAAATATTCATCCTACTGGCAAACATTCAGTAGTAGTGGATGTGAGGAGGTGAATAAGTGATTCTGGTGAAGTGGACCGTCCGCAGATGGTTCTAATGGGCGTTACCGTGGTAACTGTGTGTCTCTAGGCTGATCCATGAGGTGAAGGTCAGTGGAATGAGACGCCACAAAGTGGAGATCCAGAGCACAGACAACAGCAACCCAAACACTGACAACTTCAGGCTCATAGTGGTGAGAACACACACACACACACACACACACCACACACACACACACCAAGCTTATGCATCACCTTGATGCAGAATATTGCAGTCATACTAGATACACTGTAGAAGCGCGTTTTTTAACCTATGACCTGTGGTTTTTGAAAAACGAAATTTAACGGGGGACATTAATACGTCACACAAAAGAGCGACTTTAGTAATACCAGGTCCAGTTTTATGGAGAAAATGTTCTCTGGTTTTCCTTCTGACGTCCCACGTCTGCTCTGTCTGTCTGCAGCCTTCTATTCAGCGAAGCTGTCCCCAATAACTACATGTCAGTCTGAGATAACTCTTCCTGGTCCTCTTGCTCGATTACTGTGTCTTTTCTTCCACCAGCGTCCTCTTTACAGTATCCACTCCTCTGTAATGTAGTTAGTAGAGGCTGTTGAGCCCAGTTAGACTTGCCACTCACTCGGCTCTGGTTCTGGTGCTGGACTTCATCTACCGGTGAGCCAAATCTCCTCTGATAGTGGGGCAAAACACCAACAACTTCCTGTTGCTGCATTTACAGCTTCGGTTTGTGGGCAGCCTACATGTTGCTTTCAGGAACTTCCGTGAATCCCGTGAGTTGAAGCAGAGCAGTCGCAGGACATCAGAGGGAAAACCAGAGGACATTTTCTCCGTAGAATATGACTCAGTTTTACTAAAATTGCTGTTTTGTGCAACATGGTAACATGTACCGCAAGTTTCAATTTCAAAGCTGTTGGTCCCGGTTAAGTTGTGTATTGTTGCTTTAATTCTTTTCCCTGTGTGAACTCAATCCTCTCTCTTCTTCCTCGTCACTTTCAGGGCGACTCAGCATGTGAGCGAGTGTTCACAGTCAACGATGTGTCGCACGGCGGCTGCAAGTACGGCATCATGAACTTCAGCAGCAGCAGCCGTGGATCACTGTCTGTGGAAATGTGTGACAACCTCTACTTCACCAACCGCAAGGTGGCCACTCTGAACTTGTAGACATATAATGTCACTGTACCCATCTTCCAGCCCCCGTTTCGAGGATTGTATGCGCAGGAAATGTAGGTGTCGTCAGTAGAAATGTAAATGTTGTAACTGTGTCCGCCTTGGCCGAATGTGTTTCAGGTGAACTCTATCTGCTGGGCCTCAGTCAACTACCCCGACTCCCACGTGCTGTATCCTTCTTCAGCTTTAGCAGAGCTCCCCTCAGTCAGTCCGCTTGTGTTAAAGCTCAAGTGCTGCTCACACACCGTCTGTTTTTTCTTTAACTGAGCTGACTGTCAGGCTGTGTTTGGTAGGAATGGCAGACACCCCTGGCTGCGTCAGTTTACTCCCTGCTTCCCTCTTCAGCAACTCCAACCCAGGTTGTATTATTATTTCTCACACTGGCTGTATTCTTAGAGGTAGATTGCTGTTATTTTACAAGATTATTTTATTGTTTTAACTTTACATTTTAACGTGTCTCCTCTGTCCTCAGACCAGCCCGGGATGCTGTGTAGTTTTAAGATTTCCTCCGCCTGGTCTTGTGCTTGGTGTCTCAACCCTCAGTTTGACAAAACTTTCAGCACTGGTATGTTCATCCATCATCATTTGTCCTGCAGCTCATGATCAAACATGATATTTGCAGTCAATATTTATGTGATGATCGACCCTTTACTAAGCCACTCCCCACTTAGTTACTGTTGCTATGTCTGTCAAGCTTTCGGAGCTAGCATGGAGCTCATGTTGTCAATGACTGCACTCCCTTGAGAAATACTGTCTAATTTTTGGAAAAACAAAAAAGCAATTTTATACA
>JAQLOL010000010.1:8700797-8723441 GCA_029783665.1 Naso thynnoides
CATCCAAAGGGCCGGACTGGACCCCCTGGTGGGCCACATCTGGACTGCGGGCCATATGTTTGACACTCCTGCTCTAAAGCCAGCACTAAACGCTTTGTCCAGGACTCCTGCACAGACAATCTCAGCATAAATATGCTTCCCCGGACGTCAGTTTAAGATGCTCAGTAAGTATTCCTATTGATAAATAGATAAATGGTTTACACGTGTAGCCCCAGACTACAAAAAGTGCTAATACTAGTGTGTAACACTGGGTGGGATTGTCAGAGGGGTTTCAGAGGTTCATGTGCATCAGTATAAACTAAAGGATCAAACGGAAACACAAAAGTTTACCTGAACTCAGTTGTAAGCAAGCGCATACAATACTCACTTTCATAAAAATGTCAAGTTGTTTTAGCTCTCTTTCCTTTTTGATTTCAAGTCTCACTCTGATTGTTCACAGTGTAAAATATAGGCATATTTAAGTGAAATAGCATCGAGGGACTGAAGTGATGTGAGGACAGCGTTAAAAACAACAAAGAGTCCAACCTGCCACAAACAGTCAAGTGGCAGCCAGTAAGCGCCACTAAAAAGACAACAGGGGACCGAGGCCTTGCTGTCAATTCCAGTTTTCGTAGAGGACGGTGTCTCTGACTCCTTGTCCTGCTAGAGCTCCCCGGGTTTCTGGTTGCAGCTGTTGCAGACCCTCACTGGGTGGTCCCAGCCGCGTGAGGGCACGGCGCGTCGCTCCTGGGAGCAGTCGTCGCACACGCCCTGGCCACAGGAGCGACAGTGGTGGATGGAGAGACGCGGGGAGAACTCCCGCTGGCACTCGCTGCAGGAGACGATGTCCTGATCTGGGACCCAGTAAGCCGGGCGAGCCGCATCCTTAACCAGTCCTAAACACAGACAAGAGGGGAAGAGGCAGCAGTTGTTCTGGTTACTGTGTTTACTGATAGAGCAATTTGTTACTTACAAAATGAGGAAAGTTCCAGACAAATCTGGTATTGTGAAAAACCAGCAGCACCCAGTTATTCTAGCCTTGCATTGGGGCTAGAGTTATTCCTTCACCGATACCAGTATCGGAAAATGCTGCCGATACCGCCAAAAGTGCTGGTATCTCATTGCTGAGTACGCCTGTCCATGAACCAATCAGATACCATGTTATTTATTAGCCGCAAAACGGTACCCAGCTACTTTCCAATGAGCTCAGTCAGCTCTGACTGACGTCAAATACCTGAAATCAGTTTTTCTTTGACGCTCTGAAACAGTACACAGGAAGCTGCACTGTGCTGCCACTGACGACTATTATTTTTAAGAGCGATGAAGACGAACGAAAGAGCTGACAGGGCTAATAAAATTCCTACATTCAGCAATATTTTACAATGTAAAGTCAAAGCAGATGTGTAAGGGATTGCTTTTTATGCACTGGTATCGGATCAGTACTCGGTATTGGCCCATCTGCAAGTGTGGTCACAATGCAAGGAGTACATTTTAATACAGTGGACCCCAGCTGATATTAAATGACACATCTCAATGACCGACTGATGATTCTAAGCAGATTTCTAAAACAGGACTTTTATGATAATGAACTGTACATATATATTTGAATTTTTGACCGTTGATCAGATAAAATAAGCCATAAAAAGATTTCAGAAGTTGTGCTGAGCATTTTTCACTATTTTCTGCATTTTAGACAAAGTAAGTACCTGGTTAGTTGAGAGAATAATCATTTCTTGTAACCCTGGACGTGGTTAATGATCTAATCTTGCCTCCAATCTAAGATCATGCATATTTGATCATCAGTGATCATTGTCAGTTGATTGGTGGATTTTCAACTGAAAACTGGAGTCATTCTGATCCAGTGACCTCCTCGTAAATGCTTTCCAAACGGATCCACAAAATGTAAAGGCGATACACAATCCACAATCTACACATTTTAAAGCATCGGGTGCTGTTTTCTCCGTCAAACAATGGCTAATAGAGCGATAGCTTCTGTTGTGAATGTTTATCTGCATTGCTTTAAAATTGCCGCCGGATCTGATGCTCACCGAGAGGTATGTCGATGGCACCCACTACAGCACCAAAAGTGTTCTGAACAGCCTCCCCGACCTTCCTCGCTATCAAGGTGCCCCCCTCCTCCTCCAAGGCAGCATCCAACAACTCTGCAACAGGGAAACAGTCACGTATAAAATCAGGCCAATGAGAATCACGATCTGAAAACTATTTAACCTGACATCACACCAAACATAAAGAAGGAATTACCGGTGGGGATTCCTCTGTTGTGGAAGCAGGCGTCGCAGACTCGAACAGGTGCGAGGCCCCAGCCCCTCTCTGGGACCGGCCGGGTTTTCGACGAGCAGGAGTCGCAGAAGCCCTCTCCGCAGGCACGACAGTGGTGCTTGGTGTCGTTGGGCTGGAACTCCTCCCCGCATTTATGGCATTTCTGCAGCACACAAAGAGAATGACACTTCTACGTCAGGTCACTACTACGAGTAATCACACTGCAAATTCAATTTAATAAAGGATCAGGAAGATTTTGGAGGTAATGTTTTGACTGGTGATGGACGGTGGCATCAAATCCTGTTTTTAGTTATGTACCAGGATGAGGGAGTTGGGTTTCCAGTAGGCGGGAGCAATCTGGTCGGTAAGCCAGGAGGTGACTGCTTTGGCAGGTTTGACGCTGAGTTCAGACACTGACTGAGAAATGTATTTGACTCCATCCAGCAGCCTCTGTGCAGCGTTGTTGTTGTCTTTCAAAAAACCGTCAGACTGAAGAGGAAGAAGACAGACAACGACACAGTAAAGATACAAAGAAACAGACTTTCTCTTTCTTTCAAATAAGAATCATACTTTATTTAAGTGCGGCAAGAAATTCTTTAAAGGATATTCTGGAATTTTTGACAAAGGGCCTAATTTTCGACCTTCCCAGTCCTATTCCTGTCCATTTTCAGCTCATCTGCGGCTTGCTGTTTAACCCCAAGCCAACAGTGGCCACTACCAAACTCTGACTAAACACTCCACAGTGCACCCAAAAGTAAGTCTAAAATGACAACAGTCTACGGAGGCAAATTCAAGTGTTCGCAGAATAATTTTATAAGTCAAACTACGGCTAAATTTCTTTTAAATTTGTGGCTCTGTTCAGGATTAGAAGCAACGGGAAGTAAAAAGTTCAGCACCGTTCTATTGCTGTTGACGCTAACTATGACTGTCAGCATATTCAACTTGCTTTGTGTGCACTGTGGAGTGATTAATCAAAGTTTGGTAGTGGCTACTGTTAAATGCTACTGCTGCCACTGACTTGCACTAGCGTTCGCATTTGTGCATTGTTTAATTTCGCTTTTTGAAAGAGTCGAAAATGAGGCCCTATGTCAAAAATTCCAGAATGTCCCTTCAATGTAACATTTAGTATTTTACTCATGTACTTTAGTCTGTTCTAAGCATTTTTCACTAAGACTTATTTGGATCTTCATGTCAGCATAAAACATTTTGTTCATGTGTATCTATATACAACCAACTGCCAACAGGAATATATTACAAATGCAGCTCACTGTACTTGAATTTCACTTAAAATCTTGGCTTGCAACTTTGCCTGATTGGTTTTGGCAAAGGTTCGTCTAGGCTGATCCACTGAGGTCTTACCCCTGGCCAGATGTGCTGGATCTCTGTTCTGACCACTGTTTCCACTGGGTCTTGGTTTCCATACCAGTACTGCCTGCTTCTGTAGATCACTGCACAGTTGGGACACTCTATAACATAACTGAGCAAAAACAAAAAAAGATCTCAGTTCCAGCGTTATGGGGGCAGATGATGTTTTCTCAGGGCTGCTTACGTTACAGAAACTCACTCAAACTTTTTATACAGCCGGCCAGAAGGGGTGATTGATTGGTTTGTGGCCTAAAGTAGAAGAAAACGAGATATGCAGCTCTCATTAAACACACATGCAGTTCCACTCCTTGAGTGGTGCGGAGAGTTTGACGCTCATTACGTCTGAGGTATTTCTGCTCCAAGTTATTGACCACTGCAGGTCAGGACTATCTGAGAAGATGGACTGATGGATTTCTCGGCCTCCTTACCGTTGTTCGCTACATCCGTGGCGCACACAAGGAGGCTGACAACGGCGTACACAGGAGACACTTTGGGACGGCGTGCTGCGTCACAGCGTGAAGAAGTGAGCTGCTGAGGTCAAACAGTGCAGAGAGAGACTGACTGCATGAAGCCAGTGTTTTCCATTTTCTCAGACAGTCCCAACCTGCAATTTTCAATTACCCGAAACAAAAATACCGCAAAAGTTTTATACGTCAAACTTTTTGCAGCATCACTCAGAGAGCTGAAGCGCACGTGGATGAAAAAAGAGCTGCACAACTCGGCTCCTTCTACCTTCGGCCAAAAAGTTATCAGTAAGCACAATGCATTTCTTACAGACCTTCTTTCTTGTAATGATTGAGCGGTGAAAGGAAACAGATTTGTTTTATAAGTGGGTGGACCACAACTTAGTGAGATTTTCCCATTCATTACTATAATTAACTGAGATGATGATATTTCCAATCATTTTCCAACTAGTTGTGAGGCAGCTGGACTCACCCAGACCAGGCGTAGATGGCCAAGCCAAACCACGGTGAGTCAGACGAGGCCGTCGTTTTGGGAACCACTATCACCTCCTTCCCTCCCTCATAGCAGGCCTGAGGAGTTCAGCACAGGCACTCATGACCTCTTACAGCAGGCACACTTTAGCATCAGCACAGGGGGCATTTTGGGGTTCCACTTACCTTGCAAGTGTAGATGCGGTTGTCACACTGTGCAGAGTAGCGGCAGCGATGTTTGGCTTCGTGGTCCAGTCCTTCCTTCAGGTGATTCATGCTTCTCTTGCAGCCTGAGCTGAAATTTTGAGCACACCATGTCAGACACAAAAGACAGATTTTGTCACTAATCTTTAAGGGATATACTAAAGCTGCAGTTTGTAACCTTGAGGTAAATATCAATAACTTTTTTGCGTTCTATTTAATTTTCTAATATCCATAAACAGCTTTAAGTAAGTGACGTAATCTGAGAGTATGGCGAGATCTCTGTGTTTTCCCATCATGCCTCTGTATTCAGGATTGGTAAAAATCCTATCGCTCCCGTTTTATTTGCCCAACCAGTGACGCTCTCTGTACTCTCTGTGCTTCTTAGCGACAGGAGACACCAGTACGAGCTGATTAGCTGCTCGTGCCTTACGCTCTGGCTCGCCTGTCGACAACAGCATCTGCAAGCGACACCGTCGGTCGGCTCAAGCTTGAACTGAGACGGACCAGTTTACTCCGCTGCAACTGTTTCGTCTCAGTTCAAACTGGACTTAAAGACCCCCTGAGACTGAAGTCAGAGTGTGATTTCGTTCCGCATATTGACGTGTTTCCAGCAAAAATCGGCCTCTTGGTAAGAACGTAAAAAAATTAAATCAAATTTTTAAAAAAAACATTTTTTTAAGGAAAAAAAGAAAATTCAAGGAAGCATTTTCGTTGGACCAAAAAAAAAAAAAAAATTAAAAACACTCCCGAGTAGAGGATGAGTCATCACAAAAATTAAAATTCTTTTCCAATCAGAGAAAAAAAAAAGAGATTTAGATTTGAAAATAGTTAAAAATTCTTTTTTCAACAAATATGTGGTATATAGCGGGAGATACGTGAACAATAAACACATAGACACAGACACATGTTAATTACACAACACCTTTTCCATCATGTTTGTTTGTTTTTGTCTCACCGAAGCTAATTTCTATTTTTTGTTGAAGACCTGCACAATCTGCAGCAAGGAGACAGACACATACCCACAGCTGAGGCAGATGCTACAGCAAGTGAAGTACTCGTCTGGGAAGAATGAGTTACTGGTCATGTGTTCATCTGGAATATCCCCGCTGAAGCTCTCGCTCAGGGCCTGAAGGAGGGAGCCAGGGAGAGATGGAGGGACACAAGAGTCAACCGGATTTACTCATTTGGGATTTGAACCATTTCAGGGTGCAAACACGCAAAAGACTGCCCTCTACTTCACATGACAACGTGTCCAGAAGCGTGAATATATGGTGCAAACCTCTTCATACAACCATGCATCATCACCTGCAGAGCCTTGTAGATGACGCTGGCGGAGCGTGGCGAGCGGGTGGTGTTGTTATCCAGCTGTTGCTCCAGGCTGCGCAGCAGGCCGCTAAAGTCTGTGGGAGGGTTGTAGGTCCGAGTTCCGCGGTACTGGATGGAGCTGAATGCCTCTGGAAACAAACCCAGCTTCCTGAAACGCTCCTGAAGAAGACGCTCGATCGATTCGGAGGGTTTGTCTACAGGTGGAGAACAAATGCTTAGAGATGGCCTTGCTTGTTAAACCCAGACAAAGTGCAGTCCAAAAATAACAGGAGAGGGAACAGATCTCAGGTACCGGATCCTAGTAACTTCGTGTGGACGGTCTCGTGGAAGATGATCACAGCCGGACCCAGAGTGGACAAAGGGACGTCCAGACCACAGCGGGTGGTTGTGGCTTTCAGCTCCCTCGTGAAATGTTTCAGGTAGGCGTCCGATGCATCACCAAGGAACTTGAAGAGATCGTCATGGAGACGGTCTGCATGGGTTCGGTAGATGACCACATCGGAGACAGCCAGGACTTTGAGGAGAAGCCGGGTTCGCTGACCCTGATTGGCTCCTGAGGGGAAAAACATAGTGAAAGTCTGTTAATTTGCGTTTAATCTGAGATTCCCTGCCACCACACTTCAAGCCACGTTTATTAATGCTATTAAACAATTCCATTATTTGTCCCATACCAGCCCCGAGCAGTCCTTCTGTGTCAATGACTACCACCCGGTGCACAGGGTCCATAGCCGCCCACACACCCACAGTGCAGGACTCTTGAGTGGGTGAAGTCTTGAAAACTTCTCGTCCGAGGAAAAACGTGTGGTTCAGGGTGTGGGACTTGCCCTCCCCAGTGTTTCCAAAGATGGAGACCACCTTGAGGAGCTCATCTTGCCTGCAGCCCAGTCGGCTTACAAAGTCCTCCTCGTCCTTCACCTGAGAATCCACTCAAGGTCAGCCAAATGTCAAAACATCACACTGACGAGGCTCGATCGAAATCAACAAAACATGCTCGGAACTGCTTACCTGCATCTCCTCCCTCTCATCCACCAGGAGGAAGCTGCACACCTTCTCCAGCTCCGCTTTCAGGAGCTCCATCTGAGAGTCGCCAGCGGTCACGCTGTTCTCCTGGGCCGCTTTGGCGGGGGGGTAAGGCGTCAGAGGGTGCTTCCTCTTGTTGACTCCGCTGTGAGTGCGTTTCTGGCAGTCCAAACACAGATTTATCTTACACCCCTGGCAGCGCACCACCGCTCTGAGCCGGCCACCGTTGACAGGGCAGCTGCTGTCACCTTTGCACGAGTCGCAGAAAGGAACGTGGCCCGGTGCAATCCGAACCCGGTCGTGATTCCTCATCCGCTCCTGGCGATGCAGCTCCAGCTCGCAGCGGGCGCACTGCAAGCTGCCGCACTCGTCGCACTCGAACGCCGCCTCATCCGAACCCCCGCAGGCGTAGCTCTCCTGACAGCCCAGGACGGTGGTCATCCCTTTATCTACAGCCGGACCTTGACCACTCATCTCAAGTCTGTCGGGTCTCGCCAACACAGTGGAAGACACAAAGTTATGGCTACGTTACGCAAATCCCTGACCAGATGTGATGCAATCCCTTGAGCTCAAATTCTCCAAATATCGAATTTCATGCAATAAAAGCACCACGACATGTCCAGCTGAGAGTCCTATCACTGCTTACTAATGATGACGGCGTTCAGACTTAATAAAACGAGCCAAGGCAGCAATTTCAAACACTTGTCCACACCAGCAGTTACTTTGTTTTTGGCACAACAGTTTGCTAGCTAACATTAGCTGCGCCGTGTCTCGTCTCGTCCAGTTGCTATTTTGAGTATATCTTAAAACACGGCCACAAACTCAATAATAAATACTTCATATATCATTAGCGACGCCCAGGACAGACTTCTGAAGACACAAACAACCGTCTGTTCAGTCGACCCACCTAACAGTGGCTACCAGTCGGATGGACTACGACCCGTTAACCGAAATGCTACCTCATCACAATCCAAAACCGGACACGTAGACTGCTCGAACACCATCCCGCCGACAGCCACACGCAGCTAATGTTGGTAGCAAAGTTAGCTAGCTGGGCTTTTTGTGTCAGATTCAGAGAGATGTTATTGCTTTTCGGATACCAGCTGATCGGCTTGTTTTTATCCAGAGTTCAAAAGTCATACACGTAGTGCATTGTGGGAAACGTAGGATTCGGGAGTTACAAAGATGGAGCGTTGCATCATTTGTTTGATCCTGTTTATAAACTGTGCTTTCGTTTTTACAGTAGACACGTTTATTTGTAATCCAGACCCAAAAAAATCGTAAAAAGTAGCTGATAAAAGGTGTTGGAGTATTTGAAAAAAAATGTAGCGGAGATATCGACAAGCTACAGATCATTACCCATAATGCCTTGCACCTTCCAGCTGCTTTTCGGGCTGCTGGCATTGACTACCGGAGTACACCGCAGCAAATAGAGTTGGACGGGGTCACGACTGGTATTAAAACCTAACACGCATTAACTGCGGTGTCATTATGGTTCTGACTACATGTATTAACATTAAAGTCTTAGAGGAAAAATGTCTGCCCAAAGCCTTTAGTTTTATTTTAGCAATACTACTTTTCTTTCTATTAACATACAACCCGAACAACCCGGTATCAGTAACGAGTGCACCCAAAGTGAGAACTGATTTAGGCATCCAGTCGTAGCGTTACTGAACTTTTTCTGGGAATATTCTATATTTTTTAGCCTTGGAACCCGTTTTTTTATATATCTACTTTAGCAGAGATAGTTAGCACCACATGGTTGCATGTGTAATCTACCCTTCCCAATCTAGAAAACGCCACTTTGTGTTTTCCTTTTTGACTGACCTTGCCCGTTAAGGTAGCTCAATGCTAACCCGGCTTCAAAGTTAGCTTGCTAGGCTAACAGCGTTTCTAAGCGTTCCCTCAGCTGATGTTCGCTTTTCTTCGACTCTCTTTGTTTTGTTTTGTTTTTGGCGCTTATAATGGAAGATGAAGCCTTCACTGACATCAACGGCAAAGCCATATCTCTGGACTGTCAGAGTCACTCCGACTTTTGCAGAGAGTTCACTGTCAGCTCCCCGAAAGTGTCTATAGGCAAAGTGCTGGTGTACACCTGCTGTGTTTGGCTTCTGGCATACACGGTGTTCTTCTTTACAGAGGTCAGTGAATGGGTCGCAGTTCTAAACCTATTGCTGTGCACAGTTTTTTTTTTTAATGGTATCAAATATGTAGTAGCTGACTGTGTTAAAACAGACCATGATACTTGTAGTGGACAAAATATGGATGATTCCCCTTTTAATATATACATTTAAATGATAAGGCAAATGTAAATGTTTCATATGAACATGTTTCTCTGAAAAAAAAAAACAAAAAAACACTGATTTCCCCTTTTTTTTTTTTTTGCAGAACACAGCTGTCCTGTCCAGTGCCATACTCATCACCTTGGTTGGCATGATGCTGCACATCCACTTCGTGAAGGTGGACCACGAGTCGCTGCTTGTCATTGGCTCCTTGGGCATTCAGGTGTCCTCCAGCTACGCCTCAGGCCGCGAGACCACCACATTCATCGAGATGAGCAGGATCAAGGATATTGTCATCAATGAAGCTATTTACATGGTGAATTCACGTCTTTCTCTATAGCAGCTCTGTGCAAGTAATATCATTATTCTGCATGAGCTATGCTTCAGCTTTGTGAGTTTAATCTGTTGTGAGAGAGTGAATCGATGTCTAACTCTTTCATTTCAGCATCAAATCATCTATCACCTTTGTGTGCTGTTGAAGGACCCCTTAGAACCCAGCGCGGTGTCAAGTGTCGTGCCCTTGTTTCAGGTGAGGTTAAATGCCAAATGTGTGCATGTCTCATAGAGGAACTTTGTTGTTGTCAAGTTACTTCTGGTGTTTTTTTTGTTTGTTTTTTTTCTAGTTTACCCCTTGTAAACCTTTCTGTATTCTCCTCGCTTCGAACGCGTGCAATTTTAATTCTGATGAACCTCCTCTCCTCATTTTCAGAGTTCCAAGCCGAGGCTGAACTGCTTGGTGAAAGTTTACAAAAGCTGTCAGGAGATTCTCTCGAAGTGCTGATGACACACAAGTCATACAGTATTTCTGGGGATGCGTTTTTTTTTTCTCTCTTTGCTTTTTTGTTGTCGTTTCGAATACATACTCATGATGTAAATGTAACCTGCTGCATTCAATTAAAAGACCTATATTTGTGTTGTAAGGACTTTGTGTTGTACTTGAATTACTTCATAGCACTGATTGCAGATTACGTGTTTGAACCTAAAGAGCCAAACCTTTTAAGTGACACTAAAATAAAAGACAAAAAATACCTGTAATAGTTAAAGCTTTTTTTACTTATTTATGCATCTAGATTTTATTTGACAAATTATGGAAATTTCTGTATTAAAAAAAGCATTCATACACTGTATTTTTTTTTAATATAAAATTTTTTATAAAACGTGATGTAAAACTTGTTCCTATTTTTGTTGTTATGTTTGTATGCGGGAGGTTTCATGATTGTCAGAAGTCTTACTTTTCTTCACCAGTAGGGGGCAGCTTCATACTTACTCAAACTCATACACAAACGTTTAGAAAAGCCTCTGGACTAAAGTCAGGCAAAAGCACTTGTGATATGCCGACAATGCATCCTGCTCTTTATTTGTTTTAATTACATAAGCACACTTGATTAAGAGCTCTTACAGGAACAGTGCAAATGTAGCATCAGATGTGTTTAATGTTCAGTAGATTTTGATACACATAAATAGACATCCACACCTTCTTCCTCAAATATATTTTCACTTCCTCATAACTACATATACCTTTCCTCTCCTGTCGTCTGTCTCCTTTCTTCAGACTTCTGATATATAGACCCGTTCTCAGAAATGTTACACAAGGTTACCTCGCTCACCATGTGACAGTAATGAGGGGATGCAGGATCTAGTTCAGAATGAGCGTTGATTCTACTAACAGATAAGCTTTTGCTCTTGGTTAGAATTTATAATGAAGTGTTGAAGAGCTGACACTGTTGCATTATTGTAACTGTCATGTTATAATGTAATGGGAAAAATAAATCATGTGCAAGCCTGTCAGTATTTTGTCTTTTTTGATTAAAGTTCAAGTTAAAGATGTTATTTTTTCCACTCACTTTCCATGTTAAAACCAAGTATTTTTGGATAAAAGCCCAGCAAAGAAACACTGGATTTTGGGCAAAGGAGCATATATGCCTGATGCTTGATTCAAAGCACAATATAACATTGTTCAAATATATTGCCATATACATATACTCAAGTGAGGAGGGTATAAACACAGAGGATGTGGTCTTCAGTGTCTGCCAGGAGCAAATGTTTCCCCTCTCGAATGCTTCCTGGTTGTTATTTATCTATATCAATATATCTGAAAGTTTAATGGGTCGCTGTCAGCCACAGTTTAAAGTTCAGAGACCTTGTTTTCACCAGCACTCGCACCGAGTTTCCCCTCCAGGCCTTGTTTTCCCCATCCATTCCAATTCTTGATGACCATCCACAGCTCCCGCTCGGACCCGCATGTGAACTCCATCCTCCACAGGCCAACAAAACAAGCAGAGGAGTGTGATTTTCGCGGGGCGAAGCGTTACGCTGCTGTGAAGAGTGGCCCTCTGACAGGATAATAGTCCCTCCTGAAGGTGCGAAACAGCCAGGAACCGGTCAGAGGGGAGAAAACCTGGGAGTGACCACGAGTAACACCTCAGGGCTTTTCTGAATTGTCCTCATAAACCAGCAACCCCTCTGAGTATAACTCACAGGTGGTGTGGAGGTTTGACAGGCCCAAAACACAGTGAAGCTTTCTTTAGCTAGAGGTGTGGACTGTTAATTACACCCATTTATAATAGGGCTGTAATTGCACATTTACTTTTGTGGCTCACCTCTAGAATTTCCTGGGATTAATACTGAACTCTTTTGCCTGTGCTTTTACTGCTGGTTTCATTTTAATTTGTCTTTCATGTAATTCTTGTAGTTATCTGTTACATAAGTGTTGGATCTGTGAAATCAGCTTAAGTGTTTTGGGTGCAGGTACCTCATGGTGGGAGAGAAGGAACTGGAGCCCAACTAAGACGGGAGTTGCCCCATTACCACCTGCAGTGCACACACACACACACACACACACACTCAAAGTACTCACAAATCAAAACATAAAAATGGTACATCCAGAAATTATAAGGTGAGTTAAAGGAACTTTTTACTGCCTTGAGTTAGATGAGAAGACAAACACCACTTTTGGATCTACCTGATAAATCTGAAGCTACAGCCAACAAATAACTCGCTTAGCTTAGCATTATGACTAGCTAGCGTGGTTATCCTAAGAAAATGTTCAATCTGTGTGTAAATTAAAGCATAAAAACAGAACGTGCTGTTGACTGAGGGGACTGTGAGTATTTGAGTTTCAAATGCACAAAAAGTTCCGCCATCTTGGACAGCTAGCTTCGGCTACGCCACTGGATCAAACCACGTCACAATCTGAGTTTGATGATCTAAATCTGTTTGTTTTAAAACTAGGTACATCTTAACTGGCGTCTTACCCACACAGAATTCAAACCTGATTGGAAATGCAAACTACATGTATTTTACCTGTGCTGCATATTAAAGCTCACGCTAGCCTAGTTAGCAAGAAAGCTAATGCTATCCAGCTAACAGGGCTGCTTGTGCTAACATCATTGCTTGCTAGGATATGGCTACCACTGGCTTTGTGGCTAGCAGTAGTCAGAGCAGTTTAAAAGCTGTTTTATGAGGCTCTGGCGCTAGCGACGGCCTGTGTTATAATTTCAACTTGTGGTTGCTAGCTTGCATTGAGCAAAGATGCCAGCATAATGTTAGTTGCTAACACCTACTTAACCAGCAAATAATGACAAATCTCACACATTTGAGAGGACAAACTATATAATCTAACAAAATATATATACATGCACCAGTAAATTAACTATGTGCAAAGGTTTGTCATGTCATTCTATGCATCAAAATGTCATGATTCTGTGTTGTGTTGTGTTGCGTCTTTGTATTCCTTAGTATTGAGATTAAAGACAGGAAAGTGTCATGCTATTGTTGCCGGTGTGTCTTTCTACTCACTCTGCTTACCGGTCCATACAGGCAGGTGTAACCTGATGTCTGTTTAGAATTGAATCTAAAATAAAAACAGCCTCTCACTGGTAATGTCAGAGGGAGTTTAAACCGTCACTTCTTGCTCCCACTGCTGAGCACACGTGTGTCTTCCTGTGGGACTTATAACCCACAGGCTATTTTCTCCATAGAAGATTTAATTTTTTCTGTCCTGAGAGGTTATAAGAGTTTTGTTTGTTTTTTTTTTAACTACAGTTGGAGCAATTGTTTTTAAATTTATTTTTCACATTGAGACAGTTTGTTATTTTGAAGTTTCATATCATTTTACTGTGACTGTGTCATTCGAGCTTACCTTGGGTACCTGAACTTAAAGAACCTTATTGTTCTCCCTAACGTTCAAAATGTGCCCTATCACCTCTCTGTCCAAACAAATGCTTCTCTTTATAGGTTTAGTGCAACCAGCGTAGACGGGCTAATTCAGCCAAAAAGAAGAGAAAGCAAGCTGGAGAGAAAAAATGTCTAAAATGGGTGATCCTTTTTAAATACTCCAAAGATTTAACTATAAAAAACACATAGATTTTTCACTGACAGACATGGTACAATGTGCAGATTTACAAAAAACAGAATCTATCCATGTTCAGAGGTGCTCAGTCCCCTCCACACGGCACTGGACTGTGTTCACGTCATGATAACGACAACAGAAGTGCAGATAAGACTAAGCTGCGGGTGAAAGGATAAGCCTGGTGTGCTGGATGACATTGTTAAACCGGTCTTTGCACAAAGGAACACATCAGACTCGCTTGAACCTTTTTGGCAACGTGATCACGGTTTTTACAACTCCCCATGAGAAAAGAAGATGAGAGCAAAGCAAAACTTGCAATGTTTCTTCCCAGTTACTGTTTTTCCTCTTTAAGGTGCAGCCTTGCCCATACATGCTCACATATTACCAAACTGCACAAGTGTTCTTCCATTTCACCAAAAACCATCCATTTAATTCTACGTTTGATGGTCAAATTCAACTCGGGCTTTAAATTAAAGCTGGTTTAAAGAGATATTCTGGAATTTGAGGTATAGGGCCTCATTTTTGACCTACCCAGTCCTATTCCTCTTGATAGAGACCATTTTCAGATCATTTGATGCAGTACAGAGTTAGAGTGGCTCACCATTTCGGTGCTAATGCTAATTGTAATACTAGCACAAGTCAATGGCACCAGTAGCAGTTGCAGTTGACGTCACAAATTAAAGAAATTCAGCCATAGTTTGACTTCTAAAATTATTATACGAACACCCAAAAAACACTCCAATAGACTGTTGTCATTCTTGCTTTGGGTGCATTGTGGAATATTTGATCGAAGTATGGTAGTGGCTGTTGCTGGCTTGCTACTGGTTCCTTTGACTTGTGCTAGCATTAGCATTAGCAACGAAACAGCAAGCTGTCCAAACTCCATTCTGCATCAGATGAGCTAACCCCCCCACCCCCGTCTCTATCCGTAGGAATAGGACAGGGTAGGTTGAAATTGAGGTCCTCTGTCAAAAATTCCGAAATATCCCTTTAAGGCTAGTTTGAATAAATTTGCCTATAGAGTCATGATAAACCTCAGTCAGACTATTTGACAAGAATCCTTACTCAAGGAAGTAACAGTGAATTGCTGTGGACGTCTGTAACCTGTGTGATTTATGGCCCCTTTTCTTCAAGGGGAAACTTATTTGCTCACAAAGACATTTTCCTTCCTGGACAAGAAAATCCAGAGCTGCCCTCCCTCTGTCCTCTAACAGGTGACAATGTTGAACCTCAGTGCTGAGGCTGGCAAAATGTATTTACCATAGTTATGACTACCGAAACCAACCTACTACTTTAAAGAAAAACCTTCAATAGTACTGTGATTATGGCTTGATTGAAACTTTGGCAAAGAGACAGCCAAGCTCACTCTTTCAAAGGTTTTTTTTTCTCCACCAGTCAGTTCAAATGCAAATTATCTTTCAAAATTTCAATGAAAGAGATCCTGAGCTGGCCAATCCCCTTGCAGAGCGTCACCTGGTTGATGTGAGGTAAGTGAAACGAACTTCCAGTCAGACCAGCTGGCAGCAGATAAGAGAGCCAGAAGCCTGCTCGACAGGTCCGTCAGGGGAGCTGACAGCGGAGAGTGCAAACACACATCCGTTTGCTCTGTTTGTCTACACAGAAAAGAGCCAGGCCATTGTTATGAGTGTGTGTGGGCATGTGGCTTTTATGTGAGTGTATGGAGGAAGTTCTAAACTGCCAAATTCAAATTCATGTTGGTGTTTTTATTGGTCCGGAAATAAGTGATCTGATTGTCCCTGTACTGTGTGGTTGTATTTGTTTGTGCGTCCTCGTTGCATTGCTTTATTCCCAGTCCCATATTAGTCATATATGTTGTTGTGTGATGACAGCTCTTCAGTTTCTTCACTTTCCGTGGTGCCTCAGTGTCTGTGACCAGTAACTGAGTCAGAAAATGTGGTTTGAATGAACTTGAAAGGCTATAAAATATAAAAAGAGCCATTTAATTAGCAAATAGAAAGGGTTTTTTTTTTGTATTCAGAGAGTGTTTGTTTAGTTTATCAGACGGAAGAAACAGACCAAAAACAAAACCACCAGCTTGTGGGACATCAGTGATGTCATTTTATGCAATAATCCTTTTAATCCTCATAGTGATGTTCATCATAAACTTTTGTGTCAATTCTATTTGTGAATGAATCATCCTATGGCTGAAAACTCCCCTCAGACGGTGACAGATGTAATGACAGGGCTGTTTCCTTTCTGTCTGATAACAGAGAGGCATGCGCAGGTACTGTTCGTGTGTAAAAGGTAAATACAGTATGTGTGCTCTGCAATCAGCTGCCGCGGAGATGGGAATTTCAAATTTCGAAAAGATGCTGTCACCTGTATGGAAGATCCCTCATGGTGACTGCATACCATTGGCACACGCAAAATGACATCACATGTAACAATGGACAGGATGAGTGCGCATGGATTATCACGTAGAGGATGAAAGATAAGATTATTGGATTATATTCTGTTATTTAGAAAACCTAAATTGGTCATGTATTTCTTCTCGAAGGGTTAGAATAAAAACCATTAAATATGGACATGAAAAAAAAACCCACCAGTGGAACAAACAGTGTTTGGGAGTGGTGACCTACATGTAATTAAACCAGTAGTTTGTATGTGTATTTATTTATCCCTTTCCCTTTTTGTCCTTTTTTTCCCCTCCTCCTTATTTTTCTTTTTATTTTATTCGATGTATTGTTGTGGAACTTGAGGGTGGGAAGGGATGGGGGGGTTGGGACTCATAAAAAGCATGGTTAACTGTAGTCAGTTTGTTCTTGGAATAGTCGATGTTTTGTTCTTATGTTGCCTAAAACAATAAAAAAGATTATTTTAAAAAAGAAAAGAAAATTAAACTAATAGATTATCTACATTTTGCAGTAGCTTGCTAGGAGTTTAACTACATTCATATTTGCATTGTGATTCAAGTAGTTAAATAATTTTTTTTTACCATTTTGTGTAGTTTACTAAAATTACAAACTATCAAAGAAATAAACTTTTTAAAATTTTACTGACGAGCCCCGTCCCCTTTTCTTTCATCCTGACAGCTGGCATCCGCCTGTAGTGCGGCACAAACGGTCGCATGGTTCAAGTTACATTTTTTTTCCTTCACAGTTTTAGTTTTCAGATAGTAGAAATTTCACATTTGTTTACGACAAAAATGTTCAATTCCTTGCAATGTTGTCCTTGTCTCAGGTTGTCTCAGGGTTATTTACCTTCCAGAAAGCTAAGCTCACCTGTAAAAATATTTGGTGTATATATATATATAAAGTTTGTTTAAATTTGCTCATTATTAACAAATGCTTTTTTTTTTGTTTGTTTATGTATGTACTTCTTAGTTTCTGCAATAAACACAGTGGCATTTAATTTTTTCTGGCATGTGGCTTTTTTGTTTTAGATTTTGTAATGATTTCATATCACATGTACATTGTCAATTAGATCTTTTTTCAAAGTAGTTTGAACTCCTTGTTCTAAGTAGCTTTACTTAACCAAAGTAGATTTCTTCCTATCGTGCAACTTCCTCTAGTGCAAAGTAGTTGGTAGTTTGCAAAGCTATGCTTTCAAAGGAGCTTCCCCAACATTTGGAGCAAATTTGTTCAAATTAAATAAGAAATCACTCTAAATAAATACATATATGTCAGTGAAATACTTTTAAATCTATTCTTAATAACTAGCATTAAAAATGAATCTATATTATATGATTAAAACAGCTAACTTAGAGGTATTTGTCAGTAGTAGTGGCCACACTCTCTGGAAAGTAACTGCAGATATTTATGTTGCAGGCAGCCTCATTATCCCGAGACGCCTGCAGCAAGTTTCTGTTACATCATAAAGACGTGACATGTTTGTGCTTCCCCAAAACACACAAGTACCTCAAAGAAATGAACAGCTTGTACAAGAATGAGTTTACTATCAAATCTGAGGACTTCTCACCTGATAATGAACATAGAAAAAAAAATTAAAGGCAGCGCAGATGTTTCCTTCAATGCTGGAGTGTTGCTGTATTTGTGTGTTATTCTGTGACCCATTAATGCACTGTTTGAGTTTCGTCATGTCAACAGTTGTCAACAGGCCTGCCTTACACTGCTGCAGTTGTGTTGACATTGAATAAATTAACACTCCTTAATGTCAAAGCATTTACACAGTGTTCTGTAGAAGTGTGAATGAATGTTGCATCTGAGGCTTGAGTGATATCTTTGAAATCACACGGTTTTCTTCTTCTTTTGCTTCCTCTTCTTCTCCTTATTATGATATCTCGCTTTCAGTTTCCCGGTAATCTCGGGAAGGAACAGACATTTGATAAATAACACACCCATCCTGTCTTATTATACTCAATTCCATCCTGTTTTGGTTGCATTTGTCCCAAATTAATGATCGATATCTTCTCATGGTTCAAAATAAACATACTAATTTCTCAAACATGTAGACTGAAGATAGCTTGTGCGATTGGTCGACCGAGACGGGATTTTTAGGACTGAAAAAAAAAAAAAAACGCCTTCAGATCTTTTTAAAAGTCTAAACATTTTTAACAGGTAGGTAAAAACAGAAGCACCTCAGCCAATAAAAGCATTGCTCATGGTAAAATATCATTGTTGATATATAACAGTGAAATAGGGCTATGAGGGTATGTTCACTTTTGTTTCTTTAAGTGCACTTTTGCTGGTAATACTTTGGTACACTTAGCTAAATAAGATTTTTTAATGCAGGAATTTTACTTGTGAAGTACTTTATGCAAGTATTTTAAGTATTTTATTTTGTGATCTGTATATGTACTGCTTGTATGTAGATTTGAAGTCTGGCGCCACACTCTCGTGTGAGTAACGGCTGTGGCAGTTCATCTGTGTTTTGTTGTTTGATTTTTGGTACCTGGACGTGTCATTTTGTATTCGAAATAATAAATTGCACAGACTATTCAAATAAAGGCAGCAGTAGACAAAAAAACCTGTGTTCTGTGAAGAAAATACTGTAAAAATGTTTTTGTCCACAAAGCCAATTGAAACTGAAAATAATCTGAGGCCATGAGAACAGCCCTACTAACAACAACCGTTAAAGTTCGTGTTTACATGAACAATCAAAAGCGCTGTACTATGCCTGCAAGGTTGGTAGTTGGCACTGTACCTTTGTAATGACATATCATAGGATCTGCTGAAGTTGTTTACTTCCTGTTGCTGCTAAGCCCCAAGGAGCCACAAATTACAGAAATTCAGCTGTAGATTGACTTCTAAAATTATGTTATAGTTATAATAGACTGCTGTCATATTCGACTTGCTTTGTGTGCACTGGGGAGTGTTTAATCGGAGTTTGGTAATGACTATTGCGGGTGCACTGACTTGTGCTAGCATTAGCATTAGCGCAGTCAGCGCTTTCACAGGCTTTGCGGTTTGCTAGTTTACACAGCTGGAAAGAAGGTTGCAGTTTTAAAAGATTATTCTCTGGATCTCAATCTCAAACTTTTGTGGAATCAGGGGCACCAGCACACCGTTGTCATGTAAATAAAATATATGATATATAAAATATAATAATATATATGAGGGTCGAAGTGCAATGAAGAGTTTCGTTTGATGCGAAGACTTGTGCTGTCTAAACGGGTTCTAAGTTCCCTGCCTCCAGCGCTGCCAGCACCACCGGACTCCAGCTCCTTTCTCTACACTAAAACCCTTAAACCTTCCCCTGTGTGTTCTGGTCTTGATTCTGGGCCAAACTTTGCACCAGTCATCACACAAGAAATATTTAAAATTCTAGAATTACCCTTTAGGTTAAGGATCTAAAAACCTCCTCCATCCCTGCGACATTATACCAACCCTACTATCACCACCACTACAACAAACCTCAGTGTGAATGGAGCAGCTCCTAGCTAACTGTATCCTATCCAGTCCAGGTCTATTGGACCGATTTCATAATTACAGAAGCTCTGATTCCAGTGAATTTGGATTTATCTCTTGTCCTCTTCCTGATGAAGACATACAGACCTTCATATTGACACAAACAGGCTGAGTAAGCTGATTTACTGAGCTCTGAGTAAGCGGACGGCAACCAGCCACTCTCTGCTGAACAAGTCCAGGCACACCTTACTGTTCACAATGAAGCACACAATATCTATTGTCATTTACCCGTGAGACGACATCATGTGTTGGCAAAGAGTCATCCACGTCTGCCTGTCCTGACGTTTAAGGTGAGAGTATGAGTATGTTCATGTGTACTGTTATCCTGATGTACCGCAGTATTCTCGCTGTCATGTGCCATTTAACTGTATTCACATTTGTTCCTGTATGTGTGTATCTACACGTAGAATGTAGGGTACATGAAAGTCGTGTTGTGTCGGCTTGTGTCATGCCCTCACTTGCTTCACTGCCACCGTGTGCGCTGTGTGGATGTCACAACAACACCCCCCCACCCCCACGCCGCTGTGAGAACACCTCACCCCCTTGATTCCCAGACGTGGACACACCCAAAGCACAGACTGACAGCCAATCAAAACGCCAGTCCCGTATGCAAATGAGACTCAGCATTGGCTCACAGACGTGGTTAACTGTCACTTTCCAGGACTATGAATCAAAAACACTGACACACTTACAAAGTTTCTGTTTATCTGCTCATCTCTTCTCCAGCTAGCAGCTTGGCTGCAGATTAAGATGCAGCTTGATAAACAGCATGAAACCAAAGTCAGTGTCACTACTTGAGGCACCATCGTTATTTCTTTTATTTCATGTCATGACCCTCTCACAGTTCAACATTAACCTCTTTGGGACCAAAGAGAGGAAACCACTCAACCAAATCAGCCACCAAACCTGAATATATTTTATTAGAAGCCATTATATGTTTTTTAATTTCTACACCTGCCTTATTTTATTCTACTTAACTTTATTTTTGCATCTTATTTTTGTCATTTAAGTATTCCTGGTTTGTTTTGGGTAATGAAACATTATTTTAGATTTTTTGAATAGGCCAAGAATCCCCAGGGATATTGAGGATAACCATAACATTTAAAAATAGAATATTAATATCAGAGTTATTGTGAGTTCATACACATAATATCATATTAAATAATACAACCTCTCCTTAATATATTGTTTTTTCCCTGTTCTGGCTTTTTGCTATGACCATAAATTTAAAAAAATCATTCAAAGTCTGGATGAGGACCCTCTAACTGGTGATGAAGCAGTTTAAATTTTTTACTGATGCCTCACATCTTACCTATGTTGCCTTTATATAGAACTCGTGAAGTCGTGTCGTCAGTTCGTGTACTGGACAAACAGTAATATGGAAACCAAAACATCGCCTGTTCCCCTCCTGGCTTTCTCTGTGGAAATGTTGCATTGTTACTCTGCGTTTAAACGCCATGCAGAGAAACAAGCAACAAGATGAGGAAGGTGACCATTTTTATCTAGATTAACAATTTGTCTACACTTACTTGAAAGGGCCAAAATGGGCTCTGCCATCTCTGAAAACGTCAGCAAACACGCCACAACTCGTAAACTCTGAGCTTACTGATAAATTTCACTTACATGAAATTTAAAGGCACCACTGCATCGGCAAATGAGGCCATCGGCAGAGAGATTGGTGATTATAGGCTGTCTTTTTCGGTGCCTTTGCCTGGTCCGCTCAGTTAGTGGAAGCACGACGAAACACTTTACAGCACACAGATCAGAGGAGACAATTTGTTGTGTACAAGCATGACCGATCACTGTTCTCTTTTTTACTATCCATGGTTGGAAGCAGGTGGATATTTTTCTTTAGATGATTTTCAGTATTTTGTGTCATAGTTGAACTTGTTTTTTGCAAATAAGTGGCATTTTTCTGTTGCTGTCTTCTAAAGCAAATGTTAGTGCTACACAAGATCTTTATGAGAGTAAGCGGTACTGCTTTTGTCCACACAAGAAGAAAGTTTCTCGAATGAGCTTTAGATGTAACTGATGTTTTGGTACACTTTAAAACAGTTACGTTACAAACTCTACTCACTCCCTCACAGTTGTATTTATTTGCGAAAAAAGGCAGAAAATACACAACAAAGTTCAAGATGAATGACCATTAGCTCGTTTTAAAAATTTTATAAGATATCATTATCGCAAATTATTTAAAGCACAAAATTTGAGAATCAAAAATCTGATATTGTAACAGCTTGATTATCCACCTCCATCACTTTGAACCTAAAATTCAACTTCTGTCACAAAAGCAAATGTGTTTATATTTTTGACAGCATTTTTCAAATCCACCACTAGCGTTTATCTCACTTGATTATGATGCTGAGCTGCAGCTTCCCCCGACAGCCCGAAACAACACAGTGGGTGTTTCTAACAACAGACAGATGTTGACTCTTTTAATTCAAATCAGAAGGAAAGGTGTTAAGATCTGACACAAATACTCCTTCTCTCAGCTGGAGAGATAATACAGTCGTTGATTGTTGATTAGTCAGGGAATGAGTTAGCAGATGTGACCTGCAGCGGCTAAGATTGTGACATGTTTGTGAGTAAACCATCGGTCAGATTACATTGATTTTCATCATGGAGGCAAGCCTGCACTTACAGGCTACAGGTTAGATGATTTCACAATAAACGTCAAGTTACACCGACTGTTTGTACAAGTAATGACAAATGAAGAAATCACCAGAAAAATCCAATTGATATATAAAGTGTATGTAGCCTACAAGTACATAAATGTAGAGTATGAAGGCGTATGAGTATGACGTAATGTTCAAAGAACATAAGCTTTTGTTGAAAAATGTGCACCAAAAGAACAGAACATTAAAGGCAGATTAAATTTGAAACATTAAAAACATCTGTCAACTAGTAACTGTTGTACTTCTTCTTCATATGAGTTGCAGACCAGTTAAAAAATTGCAAGAATTTACATTTTGCACTGTTGGATCTTAAGAAGGTTCTAAGTAGAGCTTCAAAAT
>JAQLOL010000010.1:8723541-8749432 GCA_029783665.1 Naso thynnoides
CTCCTTGTCATGCCAGTAACGTTGGAAGCCATCAGGACCATCAAGGTTAAATTTTTTCTCGTTAGAGAATAAAACTTTCTTCCACCTTTGAATGTCCCATGTTTGGTGCTTCCTTGCAAAGTCCTAATGGGCAATTTTGTGGCGTTGAAGGAGACGTGGCCTTTGAAGACATTTTTTGTTTTTGAAGCCCTTCCTTCGCAGACACCGTCTGATGGTTGTTGAGCTGCAGTCAGCACCAGTAATGGCCTTAATTTGTGTCTTGACGGACAGCCATTCGGATCCTCCGGCTCAGCGTCGGTGAGATTTTTTTGGGTCTACCACTTGATGTTTTGTACCATAACAGGATCTCTAAGAAATACAAAATGACTGTCTTACTGCGTCCAACCTCAGCAGCGATGGCACGTTGTGAGAGGCCTTGTTTATGCAGCTCAACAATCCTACCACGTTCAAAGACAGTGAACTTTTTCGCCTTTGCCATCAAGAGATCTTGACAGTGAGATGACTTGACAGAAAATGACATGGAATCCAAATTTTTGCCCAGGTTTCGGCTTTTAAAGGCTGTGGTCTTTAACTTTTGATCAGCTGATGAACAGCCCATTTCAGTTAAATTGTTGTTTTCAATAAATTGCCTGCTCAAAACTTTTGGTCTCTTGTTCCCATTTCTTCTTTTTGCATTTTGAAGCTCTACTTAGAACCTTCCTAAGATCCAACAGTGCAAAATACAAATTCCTGCAATTTTTTTAACTGGTCTTAAGATTTTGATCAGGAGTGTATTACAGTGACCAGGGTTGGGAAGGTTACTTTGGAAATGTGATAGGTTGCTGGTTACTAGTTTCCTTATTTTAAATGTAATAAGTAATGCAACTATTTCAATTACTTTAGTAAAGTAATGGAACTTATTACAGTTGCCTACCTTTTGATTACTTGTCTAAATTTCTAACGAATATTTTCAGCTCTTAACCATTTTCAAATGTTTAAACCAGGCAGCGTTCATGGCAGACGTGAGGCGCTGCAAATTCAAACAAGAGAAACAATCAAAAGCATCAGAATAACATCAAACTTTACTAAACTGACTTGACTGGAAATGGCAAAAGAAAACATTGTGCCTATTAAAACATGCAAAGCAACAACGTGAATATTGTTCAACAGACAGTCATACAGCTTTTAACAGAAAATATAAGTAGTCCAACTATTATTTAATGACACATTATTTCTCAGTAACTGTAACTGATTAAAAATACATTTATTTTGTAATTAAACTATTTAATTTCATTACATGTAAGTAGTTACTCCCCAGCGCTGACAGCGACTCTGTGGCTGTGCCCATAGTTTTCTTGCACTATATTTTAATTGTTTTCTGATATTTGGGTGTTCGTTATATGTGGCTTTGTGTTTATGTGAATTTTCTTTAATGTGCCGTCTCCACCAGTTCATGGGGGATCACAACGTTAATAAAACAAACAAGTGTCACAACAGAATCGTAAATTCGTTGCAGGGAAAAGCTGCACAAATTACCCAGCTGTCTTCTCCTCTGACACCACAAACCACAGCTTATCATATCTGAGCTGCAGAGAGCTGCTGATGCCTTCGAGTCAGTGACATAACGAGCCCTGAGACGGCCTGTTTGAAGTGCTAATCACCTAATCGTCACGGTGATAAGTGCACTCTTCCCTTGTATCATCTCAGAGGCTGCATGTACTTCAGCTCCGCACCACTTTGATCATGCGCGGTCATTGACGGCCACTCTGAAGTCATTATGCCCCTTGATGACTGCAGGTAAACATGAGGGCAGGCTGACAACACACGGTAGAAAGAAGTGTATCAGATAATGAATCAGGTTTTTTCACTTGGAAGTGTCCTGCAAAAGCCGCTGGTGACTTTGTTTGCAAGTGTTGGAGGTTGTTTGCATTTTGCCCTCCCTGTGTATTACTCAATCGTGTGAGTGATGAGCTCGGCAGATTAATAGAGGCAACAACGCTGTTGACTGTGGGACAGAAATAATCGTTGTTGCCTGCAGGCTCAGTCACAGTCGAGAACTGGGACGATTCTCACTGGCTTTGCTTGACACCGAAACTGACAGTTTATGTTTTGACAGTTTTTCTTTAATCAACAGATTTGTACAGTTAATGTGACTGACAGGTGGCCTTTGTTATGAAAATGAACCCAGTCAGCGAAATAAATGAGAAATAGGGTAATAGTAAATAATATGCAACTGAGCATTTTATAGCCACAAAATGTATTTTAGCTTTGTTGGATAGAATATTAAGATGCAAATTGACAAGCTGTGAAATTAATAGCCCTTTTTGCAGCATAGCAAATTTTTCATGTGTATTTTTTTGTTAATTCTGCCTTTCTGCCCTACTCAATTTCACACACAGCTCTCACATTTCCTCAGAAAAAAATCTGCCCGTAAATTGGGACGACAATAACAACAACAAACTTTTCTCTTTTTTTTTTTCTGTGTGAAAGAAGCACTGTGAGCCGTTCCAAGTCTCCCTCAAAGCATAAAAACTGTTCAAACTGCCAATTCTGGATGACCAAAGAGCAGCAGCAATGAGCCAATAGGCTTTGTCCTGGGCTGGGCAGACCTGTCGGTGCACCTGCTGATTCCCAGGCCTCCTTGCCAAAGTTTGACTACAGTGAAACCCAGCGTGAGTGAAACTGGCCCTGAGCCAGAGGAAGACCTGGTTGACTACTACTGACACAATCGCTAAAAAGCAGGGGAACCTGGGAGGAAGACCTGCCCTGTGTGAAGATGAGAAAAATAGATGACTAACCATGAGAAGAGAAAAAGAGGAGGAGAAGGAGGAGGAGGAGGAGGAGAACAAGGAACAGCTCACTGAACTCCTGGGAACCTAAAACCTGTCCAACTTGGCCTTTACGATTGCTCAATGAGTATGCCGCAACCGCATGATTTGAGCAACCTCCTGCATTTGCATCAGGCGTGAGTGAATAATCACATACATTTAAGACATTTTCCATATTTATAAAAGTTCTGTATTCATGTAAAGAACTTTGCTAAACTTCTGTGATGTGCCTTTAAATGAAAGACAGTGGAAATACGACATGACGTATCAGTGTGTTTCTTGAAGAGGTCTGCTATCTTTTTAGAAGTCAAAGACCACAGCGCTCCTGACCTTCATCTGCCCTTACCTCTTTCCAAAACACGGACGCACACAGGATGAACCTTTTGTTCAACAGTGATCATGTTTCAAAGCATTTCCTTTGCCCCTTCAAGCCTTACAAACATCTGCAAGATTGAAGATCCTGGTCTATTCTTCATTCCGACATAAGTTCTTTTCCTGCAATTTTCCCCCCTTTTTGGGTAATGATAGTATTATTCCTTAGCAATAAATTGCCGAGATTTAAGAACATGGCAACATTGCTACAGCAAAGTTTTATATGAGCAGCAAGACAATGAACTAGGAGAAAATAATTGAACATTTTGAAAGAATTAGTTGGGGTGAAGGTATTGGTTAGAGGTGAGGGTATTGGTATTGACAACTGGCTTAAAACACAACAGTGACATTATCAGGTTATATGAAGCTGCTGTTGGGAACATGTTAGCAAACGGTTGCTTATTTACGTACGGCTTCAGAGCGGCACAACTACATGCGGTTTGACTTTGATGTGTTGCGCAACATAGCAATCATTTAAAAACTCGTTCTTGTTTTCGCCAACTTTTCCCACCAACTCCCGAGGGAATTATCTGCCTCTTTAGCGGCTAACTGCTACAATATGTTCACCAGCTAGCTGTTAATTTTGTTTTCCATGCCGGGCGAGTATGCCGTGGGATTTCAGGCGGGTTTTTTTCAAACTAAAAAAGCTGCTGTTGCAACTTTAAAACAATGCTCATTAAAGTGGTTGAAGTCAAGTGGAACATTGGAAACATAAACTGAAAGATGCTAAAGTCCCAGCAAATGGGAAACTGTGGAGTCGGGTGAAAAGTCCTCATACCACGAGGGATCATTTTCAACTGATCCACTGGATATACAAATAATATTGATGGCAGCGGCTTTAAATTTTCATATAGGTCTACTTTTTGGATCCCTCCAAAGAATGGCAACGTGTCCAGCCTCTCAAACCGTCGCGGCTAACCTCTGCTGGACCCTGAGTCAAAGTTCATCATGAGTCCAGTTGCATCAGCCGTGTCCTCTCCATACGAGGTCATTTGGCCGAGACAACGGATGTCCTGCTTTAACCCATAGACAACAGCCGTTCAAACAGAACGCTGTCACACAACTACATGATGGACGCTGACTAATGGCAAACAGATTGCTGATGTATTGAGGTGAGCTCATCTTTGACTCATTCGCCCTGTCCTGAACAAACGCACCGCAGGACGGTCACGTCTGCAAGGTCTGTCTGTCCCGTTCACTTCAGTTTGCTGCACAGAAAAACCTCCAAATCACGTCTGTTTTCCAAACTCAGCCAGCTTCGCTGTCACACCTTCAGTTCAGGCAAATGTCAGTGATTATGTGCACGCTCCATTGTTGTGATAAACCAGCAGAGTGCTACTGTTTATTCTCAATCAGTGAATGTAACTCAATCACACCCTCGAGAATGCCGCTCTCACGTGTCTCTGGACCTTCCAAAAACACTCACAAACAGCAATCAGTCACAGCTACTGGTCACAAGTAACTGATTACATTTACTCAAGTGCTCTACTTAAGAGTAATCTGAGGTACTTTTACTTAGCTTAGGTATTTATGTTGCATTTTTCATCTATTCCATTACATTTCAGAGGGCAATATTGTATTATTTATTCCACTACATTTATCTGACGCTGGAGTTATCAGTCACTTTACTGTGCTTCTACTCTCCACTCAAGTAATTTTTGAGCCCGTAATCTACTTTTTTCCTCGACTATATTTCCTCCTTTAACCTCTGCAAGGAAGTTGCCTATAACATATTGTAGATGAAAATGCAATTAACTGGCCAAAGTTAATCTGTCTAACCGTTAATGATTAATAACATGAACTTATCTTCTTATCAACAATAATTAATTATACATGAATATTAAATGTTCCGTAGGCAACTTCAAACACAGAGAATCTTGTTCACCTGTGACCAGGGTTGGCAAGTAGGGCATTACTTAGAAACACATTACAGTAATTTTATTACTTTTCCTAGTAACTAGTAAAGTAAACGACTCCAATTGCCAAAACAATAATTGTATTACAGTTACTGATCCAAGTAACGCTGCATCACTGCGTTATTAAAAAGGGATGTGTTTTTTGTCCTCATATATCTAATGACGATACATGCATGCATCGAGATATATTTTTCTACAAGAGGCTTATTTTGATTCAAACAGTCACTAATGTTGAAGTTCTGTTGATGGTGTTGCTACGTCTAAGCATGTCTTTAAATTGGGAGCCATCAAACCAAAGTTGTTTGTCCAATAAAGTGGATTAAGTTTTGGGAGCTGGCAAAGCAGGTTTTGTGATACTTTTTCAGGAAATCAGTTGGGTTGCAAAGTACTATAATAAAGTAACAAGTAAAGTAACTGATTATTTTTGATACAAAGTAATAAGTACAGTAAATATATTACTTTTGTAAGGAACAATTGGTAATATGTAACTAATTACCATTTCAGAGTAACTTGTCCAACACTGCCTATGGCACAGACACCATGTGCTACAATCTGCTTTGTGCTGTTGGCTCTCAAGCCTCTGGCCGTCTTAGACAGACAATCGCTTTAGACACGACATCTTTTTTTTCTTTAAATAAATAATTCACTGTCACAGTATTTTTTTGGCGTTCATTTTCTAAAAATTATGAGCATGTAGAAATGCTGCCAATATATTCTTTAGTAAAATGAATAATTTTTCTTAAGAAGCACTTTTTTACTTTCACTTGAGTAGATTTCCTAAATGCTCATTTTAAGCTTTACTTGAGTCATTTTATACAGGCCTGTTTATACTTACATTACTTGAGTTGAGATTTTTCTAAACGAAAACCCTTACTGAAAAAAACGCAGCGTACGTGTTATATCACAGGAATGATATATGATTTGTATTGTAATATAACTTTCTGAAATGGCTCATTTGGGGCAAAAGCTATTTTAATACTTTAAAAGTACACTTCGCTGCTTTGTACTTTTACTTCAGTGAAATCTTTTTGGGCTTTTAGTTGCGACAGAACTGTTTTGCTGCTTTGACTTTAGTAAAAGATCTGAGCACTTCTTGCTCTGCAGCTCACAGCATGGCTCCGCCGTACTCCATCAGCAGTCATGTGGATTGCATTAGAATTGGCTGGCCTGGAGCACAGCTGGAGGCCAGAAGTTAGTTATCATGTCTTTGGATGGTGAAATGGTTCAGGAAAAGTACCTAGAGTGGTGAGTGGGATTATTCAGACTCCCTGCGGAGAGCCGAGCTCACCGCTTTTTGCTGCTTCTGGTGACTCTTTTAAAAACTCTCCCCTAAGTGTGAAGTCGTCGCTGCTCTCGGACTCGGTAAGTGATTGGTTGTGAATTGCTCGGTCGTAACATTGCATCGCAAGCTGTTCTAAAAGCGCACGTAACACAGACGATGTAATTTGCACTTCATTTATTTGCATCACATCACTCCCACATGTAAAAAAGACACACAGGTTAGAAAGAGATGCTGACTTGAGAACAGCGACAGCGATACAAAATGTTAAAGGAGAACACGAATGCATTAAAATCCATGTGATGGTTTTATATTTCATTTACCTGAACATGACAAACGACCTGTTTTACAAACAGAAAAGCATATACATTCACCTGACTTCCACGAGAAGCATAATAAAGCTGAGCCCTTGCTCTGGTCACATACACTTGCGTGTATCCACCAGATCCTGGGGTGCAAAAATATGATTTTCTTTTGCACATACGTCACAGACAAGGCTTGTTTTACCTCACACTTACATTCAAGCAGAGGCAGTTTAGCGTCCTCTCACTCAGTGCACGAGGCTCTCGAGGAGATAAGGAGTGTATTGAGCATATAAACAATGAGGGGGGGGAGTAAAACAGCCAGGCTGATGGAGGTGGGAGGATCTGCAGGAAAGAAGTAAAGCCTCCTGCAGAGCTTGCTTTCACAGATGCAGATTGATGAGAGACAGGGACAAAAAGCCAAAGGCTACTGCTGGTTACCGCTCCCATGCAACCTTTCACCTCAGACAAGAGGATTTCCAAACAAGTTCCTCTGCCAACCTTTAGAGTTAAGACCGAGGAAATACATTTGTTTTTGATTTGTCTGGAACAAATCATCCGGCTGGGTCTCTTTTTGACTGCCTGATGAAATTCTGATGTGGGGATGAAGGTCAGTGGTGATAGGATTGTCAGTTGATTACCTTGAGAGGAGAAAACATTTACTGGCAAACCAGTCAGGGGAGCTTTCACACACAGGTAGGAAAGTAGCACTGCAACCTGAACTTGCAGCTGCTGCATATAAATAGGCTGCAGCGGCCAGACGGCGAGTGCAGCACAGGGAAGTGGCTAACGCCCATCTCCTTGAAACACAGCCCGACACTTTCTGTTTCTCTCTCTCTCGCTTACAATATGGGCTGCAGCTGGGAGTGAAGCACACCATGCAAATGCACGACATTTACATGATGGCTTGTCTCTTTCCTCTGCAGCTGTATGTTGATCAAAGTACCTTGATGTGATCACTTCAATGCGCTGCCTCTTTCCCTCAGGACTGAAAACACATGAAAGTGAAGACATAACTTTGATTCGAATGTGCAACAGTCAGACATTTGAACACAATGTAAACAAGACACGCTGTCCCGAAACTGTCTGCCCGTCTATAAAATGACCCAGAATCCTCTCTGCTGTCTCCACAGACGGTAGCCCCTCTGTGCTCATGTTTTGTTTCCCTGCACCATTTGGCATCTCGGAGTAAAATAAGCCAAACACTTAATAGGGAAGGATGCTAAACTGCCACAGTTTGAGCTGTGACGTCAAGCGAAAGGAGAGGATTTCAATAAATTAGGAATTTTGTCCACAACCCACAGGGTTTACAGTTCAGATGAAGCAGAAGAACTTCTTCCAGCTACACCTGGAGAAAGCCTTTGTGCGCCTGTCGGAAAACCTCCTCTTCTTGGTCTTGCGGGCTTTGTTCTTAATGGCCGCAAAGATGGCGGCATCAAACGCCTCCTTCAAGTTCTTTTGTGTGAGTGACGAACACTCGATGTAGTCCGTGGCCCGGATCTTCTGCGCCAGGCTGCGAGCTCGGGAGCTCAGGATGGGCTTGACGTTAGATCTGTCCAGGCTGATGAGGACGTTCACGTCCAGCAAAAGGTCCGACTGGGTGCCGACGAGGACGATGGGCGAGGACGTGTTGTAAGCCCGGATCTCTGAGACCCACTTCTTGGTGATGTTGTGAAACGAGGTGGGGTTGACCATGCTGAAGCAGAGGAGGAAGACGTCCGTGTGGGCGTAGGACAGAGCCCTGAATTCATCAAACTCCTCCTGAATGGAACATCAGGACAGAAAGCAGGAGTTAGTATCAGTGAAACTATGTACGGACGTGACGGAGAAATCCGTGAAAAAAAGTCTGACTCGCTGATGTGTCATTCACCAACACGGAGGGTGAAACATTCTGACTGAGTCACATGTTGACTGACGCAAGAGTGTGAGTTCGCATTTCATAGTTCATCTCTAGTGATTTTCAATAAATCGGCATATTGATGCTCCTCTTTTCGATCTTGTTCAACAGATAAACTGATAAACACGTCAGACATCAGAAAACAAAAAAAATTTGGGACTACATGTTGAATAACAAATAAGCTGCGGATGAAAATGACAGGGTGGCATTTGTTGACATCATTTCTTGTTGACAAAAACAAACGAGTCTCACCTGTCCCGCAGTGTCCACCAGCTGAACTTTGACCGGAGATCCTTCTACTTGGACCTGACCTGTTGGTAAACAGTAACATGAGTCAATCGCCATCCTTAAAGCTCACTTTATAATTAATCACAGAAAAAAAAAACATGCAAAGCATGCAGGGCATGACATGCACGTTCACATTAAAGCATATGGGCCACATAAGCTTTAAGTCAAGACCAGCAAATGGCATTTAAATCTGTCCAGAACAGCTTATGCAGATTATTTATGTTATAACTTCAGCACTGAGAAATAAATCTATGAGCATATAAATCCATAATCTAAGGATATGACCTCCATACAAACACACCAGCCCGGTGCTTTTTTTTAAAGCTCTTAACAAAACCACGCACGCCCGATCATTTCACAGCAAAACTGAAATAAAAACATCATATTTAAAACGAGTGAAAGGTGAATTAAACGTCCACGATGACTCACCGGAGAACACGTCAAAGCCCGTCTGCTGGTACTCTGTCGGGTATCCGTTGGAGGTGTAGCTGACAATCATGCTGGTCTTCCCGACGGCTCCGTCACCGACCAGCATGCAGCTGATGACGCCGGGATCCAGCTCATCCTCCCGGGTCAGCCCGCAAGCGGAGGGGACTCGGGACTCGTGGTAGAAGTAATCCATGTGAGGTGGCATGACGAGCCGCGCGTCCAGCTGGTGAATGCAGACTCTCGGCCTTCCTGCTCGCTGTGGGACCAGATACTGAGAGTCAGCTGACGGGTCTGTGTGTCACCGAGGCCGAGCATCGAGCTGCCTGTCCGGCTCTGAATGACGGGAGACACGTGCGGGGTGGGCCGCTTTAAGGCAGCTTTGCGTTCAGACAGGTTGTCATTTGCATAGACACTCCCACCGGGATGAAGGAGAGAAAACGAGCTTGCAGGATTGTTTTGGCCTATTTCTTTTTCTTTTCTTTTTTTTTTCTGTTCTAGAAAACAGAATCAGTTTTATTGCCAGGAGGGTTTGCACACAAGTTTGCATTCATAGGGGCACAAAAAGGAAATACAGTAACAGAGAAAAAAAGATGAACAGTCGTTCAAAAGTCAGGAGAAGTAAATCAAACACTGTGGCTATAGATTAATGAAAATATTTTTGTTCAAAATGAAAAAGAAAATGGAAGAGCTGTTTAGTTTTGTGCAGGGATGTGCACAATATCGATCAAGGATTGCGCAAAAAGTTAGGAAACATAAGGAAAATGCGCAGTGTTCAGAGGTTTTCAATGCAATGTGGAGCCTGTTTGCAGTGTTGGGGAGTAACTAGTTACATGTAACGAAATTACATTATTTAATTATAAAACAAATGTAATTGTAAACAGTTGCAGTTAATGAGAAAGAATGTGTAATTAAATTACAGTTACAAAAATACTGATGATTACAAAGGAGATTACATCTGCATATTGTCTGTAAAAAGCTTCAGCTGTATGTTGAATAATATTTATATTGTTGTTTTGCATGTTTTGATGTGCACAGTGTTTTCTTTCGGCGCTTTTTAGAAAAAAAAAAATCAAATTCTTTTCTGCTGCTTTTGGTTGATTCTCTTGTTTGAATTCGAAGTGATATTTGAACATTTTAAACATTTGTAAATGGTTAACAGCTGAAAACATTTATTCAAAGTTTAGAAAAGTCATCAAATGTAATAAGTTACATTACTTTGATAAAGTACTTGAAATAACTTTACAATGATTATTACATTTAGGGTAACTAGTAATCTGTAACCCTAGCAACCCTCCCAACCCTGCATATTTGTTTATAATTGTTGATTAATAAGTTGAGTTTTCTTGCATGACACTTTGACGTTACGTTTATCACTATGTTTGGGTCTTTGTAGGGTCATTCTTACGTTGCAGGTTTTTTTTTGTAAGTGCATTGTTTGACAAAAGCATAAAATAAAAGAATATTGCATAAATAGCCTTTACAGTAAAAAAAAAAACAACAACATTATAGTGCATTAAATAAATAAAGTCATGTTTACACAGAGGCACATCTGGGTTTGTCAAATCATTTTCTATGTTTATAAATCTCTCAAAATCTCACAACAAACACGTCACTTCAAGTTTGGACAAACTGCGCCCCCTGGTGTCTAAGACACGCAGTGCACTAACTCGACTGTAATCACGTGATTTCATGTGTCACCTGATTCCTCGGTTCCACCCTGGGCAGTCGGACGCTAAGCTAACTGTCACCGTAGCATAAATGATTGAAAACGTATTTATTCAGATGTTTACCGCGGCGTAACTCATTTTAAATACATTTGCTTCTCACTGAGACGCATGCGTAGACAGGAAGTACGCCAGCGTGCCCTCAGCGGGTGGAATTCGTGGTTGCTAGCTAGCTAGCTCCTTAGCCATGTCGTCTTAAGATTTCCCCCCCTCCCCTCCGTCTGTCGTTGTGTCTGTGGAGAAATTAATTTACAGGTGTTGGCGTACGGTATAACGTTCAGCCATGGCTTCAATTCTCGACGAGTACGAGGACTCGCAAAACACCAGGCAGAGTGCGCAGCAGCACAGCCGCCTGTCAACAGCCAACATCGGGATAACACATTCAGGTAATCGCCTCCTCCTCCTCCTCCTCTCTGGAGAAGCTCTGTCTGACTAGCTGCGTACAAGGATGCTATAACTGAAGTAGTCACTGTTTCAGTAATGCTGTCATGTCGGTCATTTTGTTGACTGGCTGTCTTCGCTTACGCCAGGCTTCGTGAATGTGAGACTCGAGGAAGAGAAGCCAATATTCAACAAGCAGAGGATCGATTTCACTCCGCCTGAGAAGATCAACCATCTCGCGGTCTGCAACAATCAGCTCTGCATGAGTCTGGGAAAGGACACCCTGCTGAGGCAAATAACACCGTCATGAGCGCTTAGAACACAGTGTTTACGGTCACTAGTGTTTGCGTGGTTTTGATTGAATTAGTGCGAGTTAAGGGCTTGTTCGCTCACTGTGATTACCACTCATCACTCGTTAGCTTCTGTTGTTCAATGCAGCTGTTACGACACGCTGATGTTTTCTGCTCCAAACAGGATCGACCTGGCCAAGCCGGACCAGCCCAATCAGATTGAATTAGGGAGGAAAGATGAAAGTAAAGTCTACAGGCTGTTCTTGGATCCAACTGGTGAGAGAGAGAGAGAAAAAAAAACCTCTTTGAAAACACTGCCCATAGGTCATGATTGGACAACTAAATTACATTGTGTATTTTGCTGAGAATGTTTGAGTGTGACCTTTTAACAGCAGCGGCTGTATCCTCCTCCCATATTTTCCCTCCGCAGGCTCCCATCTGCTGATCAGCCTGAGCACCAGTGAGTGTCTGTACCTCAACAGAAACACGCAGAAGGTGCGCAGTCTGTCCCGCTGGAGAGGCCACCTCATTGAGAGCGTGGGCTGGAACAAGCTGCTGGGCAATGAAACCAGCACAGGGCCCATTCTGGTCGGCACCAGTCAAGGCATCATCTTTGAGGCTGAGATCTCTGCAACGGAGGGCAGCCTGTTCAACACCAACCCAGATCAATACTTCAGACAGGTGAGAGCATGTGTGGCCATTTGTCATGTATCGTGTTACAGGAGAAATTAGTTTTTTTTTAGCACGTTAGGCCTTATCATGAGGTTATTTATAGTCACATTCGGTGGTCATATCATATCATATCATTATCATAAATGCTCATTTTCAAAGGCTAGAAACTCACCGAGTGGTCAGCTGTGTCCGCTGGTGTTCCGATGCGAAAACACAAATGTAAAAGCCGACACAGGGCCCGGAGACGGCTCCCTCAGCTGCTACAGGAGACAAACAAACAGCTGTTTGGCTTTTACATTTGTGTTATAGTGTCAGAACATCAGTGGACACCACTGGGGACTCAGTGAGTTTCTTGTCTTTGAAAACAAGCATTTATTGTGTTTTTAGAAGGATTGTCTCAGTGTCCACGCCGGTTCATTTGCTTGACCTATTAAGACTGCACTGTTCATCATAATGCTGCTTTTTTATCGTTGTATATGTTCATAAATAACCCTTTGATGGGGCATAATGTGCTAAAATCAGAACTTCTCCTTTAAGTATGTGTCATCAAGTTTCAGTTTATAGCTGGTTCTGTTTCCAGTGATTTTTTTCAACTGTTCCAACTAGGGCTGTACAATTAATCCAAATATAATTGAAATCGCAATAAGGCGAAGTGCAATATCCAAATTGCATGAAGCCGCCATTATTATATATATATTTTTTAATTATTTTTTTCCTTTATTTTTTTGGTAAAATATGTGTAACACAGCATTATAATGAAGTACAATGGTGTTGTAGAGATGCCCTGACATACAAATCTTGTTCTCCAGATGGAAGAATATATGGTACAGACTCAAACCAATGTCACAACGTCACAATTTTGATATTTTTTCAGTGAAAGAGAAAACTGTGATGCAAAAATGAGCATTCCCAATAATCCTCGGATCTTATAATTAATCATATTGCGATCGCAGTGTCTTTTAAAATAATTCCTATTTGATATTTTTGACCAGATAGTGACGTGCAGCCCTAGTTCCAACTACACCAGGAGCTGAAAGCGCAGTACTTTGCCATAAGATTGTACATTTTGTTTGTACTTTGTTTGGTGGTTCTTTTAGGTAACCTTATTTTGTGGAAAGTAAACAAACAAAAGCGTTTTCTCTTCCTGGGACAGGTCCACTGCCTGGAGGAAGATGGGAAGCCTGCACCAGTCTGCTGCCTGGAGGTGGAGCGCGGCCTGGAGAACAAGTACTTCATTATCGCCACCACCCGCAAACGGTTGTTCCAGTTTGTGGGTAAGGTGGCTGAGGGGTCAGAGCAGCAAGGCTTCAGCTCGATTTTCAGCCAAAACCAGGACCTGCTGCCCAGTTTCCAGGAGTTTCCTGCCAACATGGGCTACAGTGAGATTACCTTCTACACCTCGAAGCTTCGCACCTCCCCTAAGGCGTTCGCCTGGATGATGGGTAACGGCGTTCTTTATGGTCAACTGGACTATGTCAGGCCTGATTCCCTGCTCAGTGATGTGCAGGTAAATGTCTGTGTATGTGAGAAATATTTTCAATAGTCCCAGCTCAAACAAATGTCTCGTTCAACTCTTATGACATTCTCTTTTGTTGTCATCATCTCCAGTTTCAAATACTTTGTCAAATTTTCCTCCCTCACTGTTAAACAGGTATGGGAATATACTCCCGAAATCGACCTTGTTGTCAACAAGCCCATCTCCATTGTGCTGACACAGTTCCACTTCCTGTTGCTGCTCCATGACCGAGTTAAGGCCATCTGCACTCTGAATGGACAGGTGGTATATGAGGATGTGTTCCCAGATAAATTTGGCTCTCTTAAGAAGATGATCAAGGACCCCGTTGGCGGGTTGGTGTGGATCTACACTGAGCGGGCAGTTTTCCGGTACCACGTCCAGCGTGAGTCCAGGGATGTCTGGCAGATGTACATGAGCATGAATAAATTCGAACTGGCAAAGGAGTACTGCCGTGACCGGCCGGAGTGCATGGACATGGTGCTGGCCAGGGAGGCTGAGCACTGCTTCCAGAACAAGCGATACCTTGAGAGCGCTAAGTGCTATGCCCTGACTCAGAACTACTTTGAAGAGATAGCACTCAAGTTCATCGAAGCCAAACAAGAGGAAGCCCTAAAGGAGTTCTTACTGAAGAAACTGAATAATCTGAAACAGAATGAGAGAACGCAGATCACCCTGCTGGTCACCTGGCTAGCCGAGCTCTACTTAAACCGGCTCGGCCAGCTGGAGAGTGACGGTAACACCATCATCTTCCAGGAGACTCGTGAGGAGTTTCGCCTCTTCCTCAGCAACTCCAAGCACAAGGAGTGCCTGTTCAACAACCGCAGCACCATCTACGACCTGCTGGCCAGCCACGGCAACGTGGACGACATGGTCTACTTCTCGGTCGTCATGCAGGACTACGAGAGAGTGATCTCACACTACTGCCAACATGACGACTACAGCGCTGCCCTGGAAGTGCTCTCCAAGCACTGTGATCAGAAGCTGTTTTACAAGTTCTCCCCCGTCCTCATGCAGCACATTCCTAAAAAAGTGGTGGATGCGTGGATCCAGATGGGCAAGCGGCTGGACCCAAAGAAGCTCATCCCAGCTCTGATGAACTACAGCCAGATGGGAAGCACCCAGCAGATCAGCGAAACCATCCGCTACATGGAGTTCTGCGTGTACGAGCTGACTGTGACGGAAGAAGCCATCCATAACTACCTGCTGTCTCTGTACGCCAAGTATAAGCCGGACTCTCTGCTGTGGTATCTGGAGCAGGCGGGTACACACGCCTCAGAGATCCACTATGACTTGAAGTACGCGCTCAGGCTGTGTGCAGAGCATGGCTACCTCCGCGCCTGCGTCCTGGTTTATAGGATTATGGAGCTATATGAGGAGGCAGTGGATCTTGCTTTACAAGTAAGTGATGTACAATTTTTCGGTCAGCATTCGATGTGTATAACATACAATTTAGAAACAAAACATAGTATCTCTATTTATATTAGAGTTGTTCCGACACAGATACCAGTATTGGATACCACCAGAAATGCTGGTATCAGTATCGGCGAGTACACCAGTCTGCACCAATCAGATACCACACAGTGTTATACATTAGCTGTAAGAAATGGCACCGAGCTACTTCCCACTTAGCTAAGTTAGCTCTGATTGACATGACGTACCCGAAATCAGATTTTCTCTTCCGCTCTAAAACAGTACTCAGGAGGTTTCGCTGTCCTGCTTCTGGCAACTACTATTTTTAAGAATGACTAAAAAAAACAGAGAGAACTGACAGAGCTAGCAAAATATCTGCAATATTGTACACTGGAAAGTCGAAGGGGGTGTGTAAGAATTGTTTTTTATGAGCTGGTATCACATTGGTACTCAGCTGATCCACAAATTTGGGTATTGGAATCGATATCAGGGAGGAAAAAATGGTTTTGGAACATCTCTGATTTATATTATCAAACTATATAAAATAATATGCAGATGAAAACACAATATGACGGAATCGGCTGCTAATGCCTGCAGACACACAACTTGAGACTTGCTCCCTCCTCCCCTGGTCAACTACACTGAGAAGCTGTGGTCGAGCATGCCAGAGAATTAAGGAACAGAGGGAGTGATGTTAACCAGGAACAAAATGGCTTTGCACTACAACACAAAAAAGACGTCCACACAGCCGTGCAGGAAGGTGCCAGTTCAAAGACACACTTCATCCTCTCCACTGTTCGCAGTGTGTGTGTGTGTGTGTGTGTGTGTGTGAGCCACTGGTCGAACAAATCCACAGGCCTGCCGCTCATGACGCAGATAGAGCAGAGGTCAAAGAAATGACAGCAGTGTGACCTGGTTGCTATGGTTTTGATAGAGTCTCGGCCCTGCGCTGTTATTGGCGGGGGGGCTGTACCAAAGGCCGATGCCCAAAAAGTCCCAAACGCAATAAAATAAAACCACGTTTATGTGAGAACAGCTCTACTAAAAACAGAAAAGTCTGTCCCTTGTGTGTTTTAAAAAATCACATGAACAGTTATGTGAACAAATGAAAGCGCTGTAGTACACACGCTGGGCCGGTAGTTGGTGATGTAAATTTGTATTGACGTAAGACAACAGAGGCTCACATCCAAAAATATTTAAATCACGTACTGAACCAAAAAACATAACTGAACTTCCAGCTCTTCATCCAAGTCCATCTAAGTGATGAAGAGGGGGAAGCTTTAAACGTCACTCATGAATTAATAAATGTTCTCTGCGTTGGGAGCTTTAGTGTGCTGACCTTTTCCCTCATTTTCTGACTTTGTAATGACATACCATAGGAACTGCTGAAGTTGTCCACTTCCTCTTACTGCTAAGCCCCTAAGCAGCCTCAAATTAAAGAAATTCTGCAGCAGTTTGACTTCTGAATTTATGCTCCCGGACACTCAAAGTTGCCTCAATAGATTGTCGTCATATTTGACTGGTTTTGGGTGCACTGCGTAGTGTTTAATCGGGGTTTGGCAGTGGCTTGCGCTGGCATTAGCATTAGCTAAGTCACCCCTCTCACAGGCTTTCAGTTTTGCCGGTTTGGACGTTCGTAAGAAGGTTGTGTTTTCAGAAACCCAGTTTCAAAAGTTTGCAATGTTAGGGGCACCAGCAGGCTGTTCTCATGTAAAAGGAAGGCAGAACCACGACGAAAGTTTACTGTTTGACACAAATCTTGCGCTGTGTAAACTGCCCCTAAAACAGAAATGAGAAATTACAAGCAGAGGGCAGCTTTTGTGTAGACACCGGTACCACTACACACTTGTGTTGATAATAGAGAGGAGTACTTTCGTATTTGTCTATACATTTCTTTAGGGAAATCTTGTGTACTATACCTTTAAATCTTAAATATCTATTGCCCATAGGTAGATGTAGACTTGGCCAAGTCATGTGCAGACCTGCCTGAAGATGACGAGGAGCTGAGAAAAAAGCTTTGGCTGAAGATCGCCCGGCATGTGGTGCAGGAGGAGAAAGATGTAAAGAAAGCCATGAACTGTCTGTCCAGCTGCGACCTGCTCAAAATTGAAGACATCCTGCCTTTCTTCCCAGATTTTGTCACCATCGACCATTTTAAGGCGAGTACTTGCTTCTGATATTAACAGGAAATTCATTCAAGACAAAGGGCGATATCCGCATAAGTGATCAAGATGGACGTAAAGTGTGCACAGTGCTTCTGTATTAAATACAAATTAATTTGATGTATCATCTATTCATTGTGGATTCTCAGGAGGCCATCTGTAGCTCCTTGGAGGAGTACAACCAACACATCGAGGAGCTGAAGCAGGAAATGGAAGAGGCCACTGAAAGCGCTAAACGCATCAGAGAAGACATTCAGGAAATGAGGAACAAATACGGTGTAGTGGATTCCCAGGACAAGTGTTCCGCTTGTGACTTCCCATTGCTCAACCGGCCCTTTTATCTGTTCCTGTGTGGACACATGTTCCACTATGACTGCCTTTTCCAGGTAACACTCCAAGGCTCTTTCCACGTTGCTTGCCCTGTGTTGATATGTGCCACTGCACACACAAAATATTCTCGTCCGTTATCATTTAATAACAGAAATTATTACATAAACACGCTGTTAAAACCTGCCATGTTTTCCTTCCACCTCCTAGGAAGTGACCCCTCACCTGACGGCCTATAGGCAGGGTCGTCTGGAGGAGCTGCAGAAAAAGCTGGCCGCAACGACACAATCCTCCAAGTCACGCCAGCGCCAAGTTCCCAAAGATGAAGGAGACACGTCAAGCCTCGGAAAGGGCAATGCAGGCACGAGCCGCGAGCAGATCAAATCAGACATTGATGACATCATTGCAACTGAATGCGTGTACTGTGGCGAACTGATGATCAAGTCAATAGACAAGCCTTTCATCGATCCGCAGAAATTTGATGAGGAGAAATCCAGCTGGCTATGAATGAGGCCTCTTCATTGATCAATGTGAAAAAAAAAAACATGACAGCCCACCATTTATATGTCAACTGCACCATCTGTAGGACTGACCCTCTCAGTGGATACAGACATTCACATGATTGCCTGTAGGTAGTGCCAACTACTGAAAACTGTATCAGCTTCTGTTCTTTACAGAATCGACTTATTTTGTTGGCAGTATCTGATTCATAGACCTTTTGCACTTTGTATGGGAGTGTGGACTCAGATGATTACATTGTCAGCAATCATACAAGATGTGATTGAAAATATTGCCAGGGCTGTACAGTCCATACAATGTGCCTGAACTCCTTAATTATAATGGTGGAAAATGATTGAAAAGCTGGATTCAGTATATAACTGCACTGTACATCTAATAACTGCAATTTGTCATGCACTCGCCTTGTCTCTTAGAAGCAGTACTTGCACTTAGACAATATCTGTGATTCCTTGATTCAGTTCAGTCAATCCACTCTGCAGTTCTTTGTTTATGTAAGTGAATTTGGGGCTGATTAACCAACTGTTGCATTTATTCACTGTTTTGCAATTCCAATGTGGTACAATAAAGCTGGTCAGTACCCGATGATGCTAATGAACTGATTATTCTCGTTGTTTAAATTGTGATTAAAAATTTCAGAAATGATTTTAACTTTTAGCTGTACTTTACATCAATAATCTTTAACAAAAAAACCAAAACAAAACATCGGGGAGGTGAAGCAGGTCGTGGACAAGAACAAATGCAGTAAAACAGGAAAATAGCATTAAGTTTAAATGTAAGCTGTGATTATATGGAACTTTTGAGTTGGAATGGACAGCACCCAGGATTATGGAAATTTCGCACCATACAAATTAAACACAATTGTTAATTTACGCATGAACATAATCATAAAAACACTACATTCGATACATTTTTGTAGTTAAATTTTACTGTAGATATCCAACAGTCTCACCATACCTTAAACGGAGTTCCCGTCTGGTGACGTAAGACGTTGCTCGGTAATCTTCGCAGTGAGCAGACGCTACAAATCGACATCGGAAAATCATCGATGAATTTGGATTAGTTGTGCATTTACGCCACGGAATGGCATACACCGTAAAAGCGTTCATCGCCTCACTTCAAAATGATGCCTCTTTGATTGAGTTTCACTGTTATTTTATCGTGGGCACCGATAGACGTGCGTCCCTTTATCTGCGATTGATTAGTACGCCTGCTCCTTGCTGTAACCTCGCCATGGCGTCGTGTCTTTGCTCTCTCAGTAACAGAAAGTGGCCGCCTCTCTGCTGTTGCTGCCGACTCAAAGCTCACAGACTCGCTCGGCGTCTGAAACCGCCATTTTGGAGTCAGAGAACCGAGAGTCGGCAGCAGCGAAGAGAGAGGCGAAAAGGGGCACACGGGGCCGAGGTGAGAGACTCCTTGGTGGTTGTTATGGCGAAGGAGCAAAGGGGGAAGATGGCCGGGAGGGAGAAAGAATTAAAACATGGGGATCATTCGTTCACCAGGCAACCGAGTCCCCGCTCGTGTCCGCAGTGAGGATACTTGAGGCGCGGGCGAAGGGCCTTGCTGTCGCTGCAGCGCGACTAGCTTGTTAAAATAATTGCTATTAAACCAATATAACTTAATGCATTGTTTAGGCAGGGAGGTGGTGGCCTTAAAGAGACAGAACCGATTTGAATACTTCATATTAATGGTATGAGAGGACGGCTGTGTTAAAACGCCTTAGTAATTGATAAGCTAAAGTCTGATGAAGAGCTACATATGGCAACAGATAGCAAGGATGCCGCAGCTCTGTAACAGTGGTCAGATGTTGAGAAAAACAACAGCCGACGCTAATACAGATTTTTGATGTGGTTTACTTAAACCAGCAAGCTGTCAAGTGTATGTGTAAACCAGCACCTTGACCCTTTACTATCATTGATCGGTAGCTATGCTACTTGTGCTGAGTGCAAGCAAGGTAGCTAACGGTCGTTAGCTGGCAAGCTACATGCCACTGCACCATCCAAGGTTAGCGAGGAAAGCCTGGCTAACGCTAGCTTGCTAGCTAGCTAGCTCATGATAATATAACGGCGAAGAAGAAAGATGTTATTAGAGTTACACTGCGCTCATTTTTTCGTTTTTTTAAAAAAAATAAGGACAAAAATCTTTGGCTTTAGTTCACCCTCTCACTCACGAGGCCATGAACTTGTCTCAGAAACTCAAGTGAATATGTAATAAGTTGTAATTACACAGGAAAACGGATTTAAGTTGGCCATTGTGTATTGTCTGTCAGAGCTATCACTTGCACTCTTAAAAATGAAGTGGTACCCTCTATCAACACCTGATGAAGCCACTTTGTTATTAAAGTTAGTATTTGTGAAATGTAACAGTTATAGTTGATCTAGTCTTGACTTAAAAATCCGAACTGACTGGGGAAGTACTCTAAAAAAAAAACATAATTCATTAGGGTACTTTCCTTAATTAAGTATTTTTTAGTTGCACTATAAACAAATTGTGTACAGTTTCAATACACAGCTTTGCAGGAGTGGTCAATTTATTTTTTTAAAACATTTAAAAAAAAATATGTTTGTACAGAAAAGTGTAATATTTAAAACTCATGAACATTTGCGCAGTACTCACATTGTTAATATCGCGCAATGAAACAAACTCCCAAAAAGCCAAACATATAAAAGAGCTCTAGCTCTTGGTAAAGAAATAAAAACATACTTTGTTATCCTCATGTGACTGTCAGTATGTGACTCTAGGCTTCTTCTTTTGAAGGGGTTTGTTTGATAAATATTCTTGGAATCACGAAAATGGCATCCCTTCCTGAGAAGGTAGGTCCACTGTTATACTGTAATCTTAAACGTAGTCAGCCATGTAAGTGGTGTAGAACAAGACTAGCAGAAAAATATCTCCCATGTGCCAGACAGAATAGCTGGGAAAATTTGTGATGGGCAAGTGAATGCAGAACTCAGCTACTTCTTATGAACATATTATGATCATACAAGTTCTTGCTATGATTTAGGTCAGTTACGATGAAACGTTATCACTTATCCCATAGTTGTCGGTGTCCTTTGCTGCGTACTCTGACCTTGAGCTCTTTCTTCTCGTCTTTCTTTAGTAAAAGTTGCTGCCCTGCTGGGCAGAGGTGTCTGTGCTGCATGGCGTCGGGGCAGGCGGGCCAGCTGGAGGTCGGGGCATCTGAGAGCTCTGCCTTGGCTAAACCTCTTTACCTGCAGCGCCTTGAGAGGACACTGAGGTTGGACAGTTTCTTGCGCCAAACTGCCGCCGTCTTCAACAGAGACATCACCAGGTACAGAGAGTTTAGAGGGAGCCCGCTTACAGCACACTTTAGGCTTTTAGAATCCTTTTGTTTCAGAGCACATTCTGGGATCAATCTCAGTAGGTACCGAAATTTAAATCTGGTTCATGTGTTGATGCAGAGACGAGTGTTGCGCACATGGTGCAAACGATATGCTTACAGCTACATATCTCTCATGTCCTAGTGATGACAGTGATGACAGCGATGGTGCTTTGGGGACAGGGTTATCTCTGGACCCCTCCACTCCACATACAGCTCTGACAGTGAAGAGTGAGCCATGTGAACAAGGGGACGCGTTGGCAGAGGGAAAGCCTCTCAATGGTGTCCTGCTGCAAGGTAAAGGTAAGATACATACATATTCATGTTATTTACGTGTTACTACACCTGCACAATCCCACTGGCGTCAGTTGACTGTTTGTGGAAGATGCTGTTCTTGCACATTTATACCGTGTGATGTTCTTGTCTGTGTGAACTTTACAGACCAAAAGGCAGATAAAGCGAGCCTCTACAATTTCTCCAAGCTGAAGAAGAACAGGAAATGGCTTAAGGTACTCAATTGATTTAGTCTCCGTTCTGCTTTAGATTTAAGCACGCAGTTAAAGCAACAATATGTAACTTTACTGCGGCTTTGAAAGTGAAACTTAATGATGCACACAATATGTCCCACAAAACAGCAGTTTTAGTCAAACCAGGTCATAGATGTCCTTTTGATTTTATCTCTGGCATTCCGTGACTGCTCTGCCTCAACTCTGTGATTCACGGAGGTTCCTGAAAGCAGCATGTAGGCTGCCTGCAGACTGAAGCTGCGGCTGCAGCAGCGGCAAGTTGTTGGGGACAGCTTCACTAAATTAAAGGCTGCAGACAGACAGACAGAGCAGTCGTAGGACATCAGAGAGAAAACCAGAGGACATTTTTATCCTGTAAAGTACGACCTGATTGTGCTAAAATTGCCGTTTTGTGCGACGCTCAGTTGGTTAAGTTTTGTTTTTCAAAGCTGTCGCAGTCAAAGTTCCACGTTTTTGCATTAATGAATAGAAAATACAAATAATTAATAGATTCGTAGTGAAACAGCATAGCTGTAATCCTGCCACTGATGTCGTCCCTCCCTCTACTGACTTGTTCAGAACAACTGATTGCTACGTTCCTCTCCTGTTCCTCCTCCCACACTACATACACGTATACTGCTCATACATAAACCTTCAACCTCCTTTCACCGTGTTCCCTCTCTGTCTCCTGCAGAGCATCCTGTTGAGTGACGACACCACAGACTCGGACACGGACTCAGATGACTCTGACTTCAGTTTGTCTCGAGAGGAGCTGCACGACATGCTGAGGCTACATCGCTTCACCCGGCAGCATCAGAGCAAGTTCCACTCGGACCGGGAGGTACACACGCATGCACACACACACACACACACAACACAAATTGTTTTTTTTATATATATATTTTTTGTAATGCTATCAGTCTTTTCTTTCCATCTTTGTATATTTTTCCTGCAGCTTCACCAATATCAGTACTACAGCACTGGTTTGCTCTCTACTCATGATCCCTTCTATGAGCAACAGCGCCACCTACTGGGCCCAAAGAAGAAGAAAATCAAAGATGAGAAGAAATTTAAGGGTAAAGACAAACAAATCTCTTGAGCTCTGTCCATGTCACAATCAAACAAATAACTGAGTGGTTAGTGAAATAGTTGCTATGATTCGAAGCCAATCGGTTGCTTGCTTTTTTTTTCCCGAACAGCCAAACTAAAAAAGGTGAAGAAAAAGAAGAAACGGGGAGAGGGAGAGTTTCTGGATGAGGATCGTCCCTATGTCACCAAGATCTTCGCCAAGTTTTCCCACGATGCCCCGCTGCCCATGGTGAAGAAGAAACATCTCACCATTGAGCAGCTGAATGCACGGCGGCGCAAAGTGTGGCTCACCATCGCTAAAAAGGAGATCCCCAAGGTTAGTGTGGAAGACAGTGATGAAAGTACGGTCAAATGATTGCACTCATGAATTGCATGTGAAATGTTCAGCACCGTGTTTTATAAGTCCGATCTCGTGTTTATGCCTGTTTTGCAGTCTTTCAAGCAGAAGACCTCTGCAAAGAACTTAGTGTTGACCAATGCTAAAAAGGTACAGTAAGTCTTTCACACTGCTGTGTTTTTAAAATGGACTTTGACAAAATTTTATTCAAAAACATCCTTGATTTTGTTCAGTAATCTTAGTTTGTTCTTCAAATTTCTGCTGCTGGTTAACTCATCACTCTGACTGTTCATTTTCTGATTGTGCAAGAGTAACTTGTAGATTAAATACAACATTAAACCCCCTGTTGTTTGTCTCAGTTGGCTCATCAGTGCATGAGAGAGGTTCGGCGGGCAGCTATTCAGGCCCAGAAGAACTGTAAGGAGACGTTACCTCGGGCTCGCCGCCTCACCAAGGAGATGATGCTTTACTGGAAGAAATATGACACAGTGGAGAAGGAACACAGGAAGCGGGCAGAGAAGGAGGCCTTGGAGCAACGTAAACTGGATGAGGAGATGAGAGAAGTAGGCGGAATGGAAATTTTTTTGTCTCGAGGCGCCTGCTGCAATTTTCTTACAGACGTTTTTGCATCAATACAACTTATGAAAACATACAAAAAGCCAACTTTTAAACGGTTAAGGTTTTGATTTTATTACACAAAGGCTTATTGTTTTTCCTCTGTGCTTTTCTACGTCCTTTGCAGGCCAAGCGGCAGCAGAGAAAACTGAATTTCCTCATCACCCAGACGGAGCTGTACGCTCATTTCATGAGCGGCAAAGCCAGCATGGGCGGTCCAGAGGGAGATACAGCTCAGGAGGAAATTCTGAGAAAGCTGGAAGACACTGCAGCGCAGAGACAGATTGACATTGGAGGAGGCGTAATGGTCAACATGGGACAGGAGGACTATGGTATGAATGGCTCAATCAAGTTTGTTTTGTTACCACAGCAGAGTCAGTTCGGAACTAAAACTCAGTATTGATGGTGGACATTTGTATATCTTAAGTTTAAGATCATGTCAGTTAAAAATTAAGCGCTTAAACACCCAGTGATCATAATTTGTACGGCCTGTCAAGTATCTTTTTTTATCTGTTAAATGCATTTAATGTTTTTTTCCCTGCATACTACTTCACATGCTGTTGAGCAGTGGGAATATTTGTGCATTGAACTATGAAGCACGTCATTTAGGGACCGGTGATTGTCAGCCAACAATGACATTCTGGAAATAATTTTGTAAATAATTGGAAATACAACATGCTAATTTCTTTTGGAGTTGTTGTAGATTTGGCAGCGTGCTCTCGTGTTGGGAAATAGACGTGGATTCATCCTGTTTTACGCACAATCCCACTGCATGCCATTTCAGATAGTGAACACTACAAGTCCCAGGCCTTGAGGAATGCCAAAGAAGCCTACCAGATTCATCAAGAGAGAGTAAGCTGATGCACGCAGACTCTCAGAGGTGCGCTCATTACCCCATCCATGCTGTGCTAATCCCAAAAATCTGTCCCTGTAGACACGGATGTTTGACGAGGAGGCCAAGGACAGCCGCAGCGCGTCGCTCCATGCAGCTTGCGGCTCATCCTCAGGCGCCGGCTCTGGGTTTGGAGAGAGCTACAGCCTTTCCAACCCATCCATCCACGCAGGTGAAGACATTCCTCAGCCCACCATCTTCAACGGCAAACTTAAGGGTTACCAACTCAAGGGCATGAACTGGCTGGCCAACCTCTACGAACAGGTACCCACGTCTGCCCCTGACTCAAAAGGAGGAGTTCATTTTTTTATACATTAAGCCTTATAACGAGGATATTCGCAATCATATAAGATGTTCGGCAGCATTATTATGATAAACGGTGCTGTCATGAGAGCTGGAGCTCATTGCCGATGTCAGCGCTAGTAGAAAACAGCGGAGGTGAAGGGGCTTTTCAAGCGCTTTGACAATCCATCGAACAGGGCCGTTTTAAAAAACGAGACAATTGTCAAATGTTTAATGGTGTCCTCATGTTGCGACACTAAAACGCGAAATATAACAACAGCTTTTAACGCGGACGCTGTTTCAGCTGCTTCAGGAGACAAACAGCTGTTTCTGGCTTCATAAGCCGCTGTTTCACTTCCTGTTTTAGTGGCGGTACATGAGAGGACACCACTAAACATTCAGGGATTGCCTCATCTTTTCAACTTTCACCTTTTTCGACGGATTGTCGAAGCACTTTAAATGCCCCCTCACCTCTGTTGTTTTCAGTCGGCAGTGATGTCAGCAATGAGCTCCAGCTCTCGTGACTGCTCTGTTAGTCATAA
>JAQLOL010000010.1:8763259-8780904 GCA_029783665.1 Naso thynnoides
TGTCCCCCCCCAACAAACACACACACACCCACACACACACCCACACCCACACACACACACACACACACACACACACACACACACACACACACACACACACAGTGAAACTGCTGATTCAGTCCAACAGTGCTTCTCTCCTTATAGATCTATTGATGAATTTCAATCTGACGTTGTAATTTTTTAAACACCCTTTAAATCGTAATATTCTGAAATTAGCCACATGCAAACAATAGAAAAACTAATAACATAGTACATGTCAATATCATAGTTGCATGTTGTCCTGGAGTCTCTCTTTTCTCTCTTTCACACTTTATCTTTTGTTTCAAATATAGAAACCCCTTTCTCTGTTTTTGGTTTCCTAGGTGACAGCAGTTCCCATGGAGCGTTACTGCAATGACCGCAGCGCAGAGTACGAGTGGCGGGTGACGCGCAGTGGAGGGGGAGCAATCTTCAAACAGTGTTTCCTCTACGGCTCTCCGGAGCTCGCTGCAGACTGGTTCACCAGGGCCAATGCCTTCCACCCACAATGCCCGGGGGGCGTGATGGCCCTCTACCCACGGCATGGATGGTCCTTCATTAGGATACCTGGTGAGGACTTTGGGTTTGTGTGTCATGGTTTTATTTTCCTGTTTGGAGTCTTTCTGGCTTTGCTTTGTAGTTTGGGATGGCAGTTTCCTTTTGGTGCCATCGGACAAAAAATCTGATAATAACCTTTTGGTGTAACGCAAGTCATGTGGTCTGAAAGAACAGCAGACTTCTGCGCCTCTGCTTGGCTCTGTATTCAGACTGTGACGGTCACTTTTCAGCCAATCACAGGTCGTTTCAGAGAGCGTGTGTTCCCGTTGGCTACCCTACGCCTTGCTTCATAGCAACAGGTAACGTTGCCACAAGCTAATTGGCTGTTGAAACAAGCAAAGTGCCTTATGTCCTGAAACTGGCCTCTGGCGACTTGAAAAGCTGCGTTGCTGGCGACACTGAGATGGACCACTTTACACCGATGCAGCTTTCCCTGCAGCCATCTCGTCTGGTCGCAAATCTTTGACGCAAACTGGCCTTAAAAGTGAGAAAAAACTAAATAAAGCACGAGCCAGAGCAAAAAACGGGAAGAGGAGGGTGCAGCGGAATCGATTTCCGTAGGAGTCTTATGCTGCGGCTAGCTTGATCTCCGTATGTTGCCTACCTCAGCTTTAAGCTGCTGTCCTGCTGTGCTGTCTTCATCTGTCAGGCGTGCAGCTCTGCTGTAGCTCACACTTGCTAACCTGATGCTCTTTGGCTGAACAGCGAAAAATAAATGAGCAAGCTGCCCATAAAATGGCTGTCCAAGTGCATTAGTAATTATCACAATATGTGGCAGTCAGTCCGCCGCAGCAGTCTGCATTGCTGATGAAAAAAAAAAAAAAACAGATGAAGCCGTGAAAGAAAAAGTGTTTTTATCAAATGGTTGGTATCCAGTTTTTGACTGAAGGACGGAATGAATGGGACCCGTGGGAGAGGCCAGCCCGGGGTCAGCGGGGCAGAGCCGGGCACATCACCCTCCTCTGTCATCGTCTGTCCGTCTGCCAGGCAGCCAATCCCTCACAATCTAATGGAACCGCCGAGATAAAGGGCTTCTGCAGGAGCTCGCTCACATAAACACCTAGCAGGGGTTTCCATTAAGATCCGAACGCAGGATGGCGGGTGTACGTGTGCTCGCAAGCACTTTATCAGAAGCGCTCGGGCTCGTTGAGTTGAGGGTCAGCCGGAGCAGAGTGGAAGCTGATTCGCTGCCAGGATTCATATGACTGATGGATGTTCAGGGTGAGAGAGGCCATTACAGTTTTACAGACAACACTTCCCTTCTCACTGACCCGCACAGCCCCTTTACCTCTGATAAACTGTCTCTGTCATGGGTTATGAAGACTGCTCTCTTTTGTTTCGCGTGCTGACAGAAAATAAACGTGCGCGTCCTTTTATGCCGGTTTGATAAGCCTATCCCGATTCTGTGAGTTCTAGTTGTTAAATACACTTTTACTAACCTCTAAGCATCATATAAAATCCTTTACAGGCTTTTCACACTCTCTCACAGATTGTACTACTGCACTGCTTGATTTTTGTCGTCTACCCATCTGTGTATACATGTGCTTGTGAGAGTGTTTGTGTGTAAAAGTGAGAAACAAAACAAGTATTTGTGTGTCTGTGTGAGAACCGTCTGAAAGCTCTTGTGAAGTTATACGGAGGCAGACAAAGCGAGGAAGTTTAGCTACTGGTCATTGTTCAAGTGCTTAGTTAGGTAACACTAATAGATGGTCCGTCTGTGTGTGTGTGTGTGTGTGTGTGTGTGTGTGTGTGTACCAGCGGGTCCATTGAGGGAACAGTGCTCACACAGGGGCCTGAGGTGTCTCTCACCTCTCCCCTCACACTCTCCCACGCTCGGCGGCGTTGCCTTCACTTCACACACACACATGGACCCGAGGACACGCTTCTCCCCCGTCCTTCCCATCAATGTACAAGGGCCACAAACTGATCTGAAATCAGTATCTGGCCGCAGCCTCTCAGTCCGTCTGGTCTCCCATTTCTTTCTCAGCCTCGGTAGGAAGGAAGTGACCCAACACTCGGCACCCGTCCTCCGCTGAACACATTGTTGCCACATCAAGGCCCAGATATGTACAGTAGCCCGGCCGAAGTTTCCCACCCTCCCTCTCCTCTGCACTCCCAGCCCCACACCTTTTAGAACAAATGGCAGAGCTGAATTACTGTTTGTTTTGAGCGCCATGGCGTGAGTAGGGCTGCCCGCTGATATCGACGGAGGAATCTAATCAGAGGACTTATTAGGAATCAGGCCACAGAGGAGGAAAAAACAATTGAGGCTGTAATGTCTCGGGCCCCCATTTTTTTTTTTTGTTGTTGTTTTTGTTGTTACAGTGATGGCAAGGACAAAAAAAAGTGACAAACTCCTTGTAAAGTATGTTCATATGATGATGATGACGTGATGCTGCTGCAACTTTCTTAGACCCCATTTGTGGTGATGAATTTTTACACAGAGATCCTGTGTCAGCGCCACAGCCCCACTTCTGTTAATTTAAGGTCATTTACACAGAACCAAGCAGCAGCTTCAGTGGGACATTTTATACAACGACCGACGGGACGTTTATTAGCATCAGCATCAGCTTCCTCTGTTAAACCAAACAGCTAAATAAGTGATTAAACTGCATAAAAATGGACAGAAAATGCTGACAGCAATGATGTAACACAGTCATTAAATCCATCTAGCAGAGCTGCCTCTGCTGATTTCCTTTAAGCTTAAAAATCCTTGACATGTGCCACAATCGTGTGTAAGGTTATGTGTGCAAAAATCTCCAGGCTACATGTTCCCTGTGGGTAATCTTTGCCATGTACACATGTATGCTTCCTGATTTATTTTTATTTTATTTTATTTTTCAAAGACAGTGGGTTTTTTCACTGATCAGCAAGCTGCTGCCTGTACCGGACTTTCCTCTTTTCACGGCACTGCATCAAGTGAAACTTCAGGTTGTCCTCTCATTCCTTTATTGATTTAGCGAAAGTTTAATGAGTTTAACTTTGATTCTTAAGTATGAGAGAAAGTTTCCAACAGGGATAAAAACACATTTTTCGTTTTTTCCTTAAGGTTTATGCTATCATGACCCCCTGTACACGGTTCAACCCCCACTACAGACAATTAAAGAAGTGATTACACGGCATAAAAATGGCAGAAGAACTCCGACAACAATGTAAAGTAGTCATAAATGTGCATTCTGTCGGAATTCTCTTTAATCCTTCAAGTTTATTTCTCTGTCAAGCTTAATGCCTGCCACTGACCCCCAGTACCAGGTCTCCCGTTTACACAGACGTCACTCGACCCCGTCTCCAATTCTGACTCGGCTGTGAGACTACCTCCATCGGCAGGTTATTGGCGGTGCAACTTGGACCCACATCATGTACGTGCTGGTTATACAGACAGAGCCGTGTCACAGGTGCATTAAAGCCGCGCTGATCAGGTTGTGTAAAAGGGGCTAGAAGAAAGCAAGATGCACGTTGGGTCTTATCAGCCATGACTTGAGCCCATGCAGTCATCCAGTCTGAGCCTCCGGGACATGACAGGAGAGGAGGCTCTCACTATAATTAGAGAGACATTCTGGTCTTGTTTGTTTGCTAAATTGCTGCAGCTCTGCGGTCGCCTCTTTTTCACTTTCCGGAAACTTCACATATAGCAGCAGTTTGGTCAAGTGATATTCCTGCGGAGCACGATTTCATGCTGAGGGAGGTCAGGTTAAAGGAAATAGTTTTGAACTTGCGTGCTGCAGTATTATTTGCAAAACATTCCAATGGGACTCAGAAATAACCTTCCTCGCTGTCTGTGTGGCCCCTGCGTTGCTTTCGGTAATTACAAGGAGCCGCGCCACAAAATGACAGCTTTCTCACTGCGGCTCCAACTCTTGACTCTTTTTCTGGGGTTATCGTGTGCTGGGAATGTGACTGTCACCTCTGCGGAGGGGCGTGTATGTGTGTAAGGGAGACGTTAAAAGCGCGTGTGTGTCCGTCTATGTATCCATCACACTGGCCCGGCAGCCCACATCAGGCTGTGGGAAATGCAGCTCTGCCTTCCTGTCCCTTCAAAGAAACTCTGCTCTCCAGCAAAAATGGCAGGAAGCTTCCCCCCGGGCCCTCTGATAGACAGACGGCCAAGCTCACCACATCACCGTCTGACTCTGCCTCTCTGTCGTTGCATTAAACTGGCACCAGCTACAGTCTGCGGAATTTAGAGGCGAAAAAACAAAACAAAACATCGAGCCAAAGTGTGGAGGGACTGAGATGTTTTGATTTCCTTGTCTAATTTATGGCTATTAATGTGCCCGCATGAAAGAAAAAGAGAGTTTGCTGGTACTTAAGAAACTTAAATCCCCAAGCAGACAGAAGGGGGAGACATTAGCCACACCATAGCTCCATGATGAGCTCTTTGAACATGGGGGCCAAGCAGCATCTAGCTCACTCTGTCCTCTAGCCAGCCAGCTTTCATTTGTGGTGTGTGTCGAAGCTGCGCTGGCCGGGGCTAACTAGCAGTAATCTATCTTAATGACAGAGTTCACAGTGGGCTGCTGTGGTGTGGTGAGATTCTCCTCAACAGACTGTCTGTCTGTCTCTGGCCCTGCTTAACGACTCCTGGAGAACCGGGGAGAAGTGCTCCTCTTGCATGTTTGAGGGGAGACAGTGATGTATTCGCAAACATGTTCCATATATACCCACACGCAGTGCAGTCCATCACTCACTCTCTGTCACGAGCAGTCACGCAGGCACATTTTTTTGGCTTTTGGGAATGCGTGTTTGCCACTTGGCCTGGCTCCATAGTGGGGATACTGTATTTTAGATGCAGACAGATTTCAGGGCAGCTTCTGTGAGACTTCACCAAGCCCCAACAAGATGTGAAAATCTCTTATTTTCAGTCTGTCGCTTCTCTTCGAGCGTCCAAAACCTCCTGCTGGCATCTGGCTCTTAGCTGCCGTGATGCTGCAGCTGCGAGGAAATTAAGTTTTGGTCCGATTTTTGTCAATACGTGCAGAAGCAGCAAAGTAGTGTCAGGCTAATATTTCCATCATCAGCGGTGCTGAACAAGTGTTGCCCATTGACTTATTGATTGCACAGTGTAATGTATCATTATACAGTGAGGGGCTGACGCTCGGTTCGATCGTTGATTCGACCTGCTCGGTGGCCCCCCATCTGTCTCTCTTTCTCACATAACCGTCCATCCATCTTCTTTCATCAGCTCCTTTTTTTTCACTGCTGTCTCGCTGCCGCTCATCTTCTCCCTTTCGATCGCATCTGGCTCGCTTCCCTCCGGTTAGGGGCGACTCAGCTATCGCCTTCACGGCAGCAGCGGCAGCAAAAGAGGGGAAGGGGACAGGACAGGACAGAAGACTGTCGTGGCATATTAATGAAATTAGCGCCGTAGTTGGTTTGGGAGTATCAGGCGCCAGGCACCAGGGCTGGGCCGGGGTTAATTAGCTGGCAGCAGGCCTCTAATTGGGTCAGGACCGTGTCAGGCCCCTGGCTCTGGCCCTACAGGGATTAGATTACACTGTCAGGGGACAGACAGTAGGGGGAGGGAGAGAGAGGGTGTACAGGGGAAAAACGGGAGCAGGAGGGGAGAGTGCGTAGTAGCGGAGGAGGGAGTGGGATGGAAAAGGGAGCTGGAGGGTGCAGAGGATGTGGTAGGAAGAGGGAGAGAGGAGGGACAGGGGAGTGAAGCCTAATCTGCCAGCAGGAGGTAAAATGGGAAGGGCTGACTGGGTGAATACTGCTGTTAGACTGGATTGGATTTAAGCGGGTGTGTGGGGGTGCTATGAAAGGGAGGAAGGGCAGGTGGTGAAGCTTGATATGTGTATCCATGGCAACAGCAGAGTGGTGTGACACCACATGGGATTTGCTCGCGGGGTGTGGTCTTAACACAGTCCTTGTCCTTGTCAGTCCACAATTAGAAAGTAGTTTCATGTCCATTTTTAAAGCCCATTCACAGCCATTCATGTCGAAACACGATATAGAAACAGTGTAGGACACGTGAAAGTTGCTATGGAATAGCTAATTTACCCTTCTGAAGAGAATGTCTGCGTTTATTTGGTCAATTGTTGAGCGAGAGAGAGAGAGAGAGGGGAGCTGGGAGCCATGGAGACTGGAGTTATTATACCTGGATAAATAGTTCCTCACAAGTGCTGCCTGTTGACACAGACGTTCGTCTTAACTAACAATGTCACACATTTTCAAGTACTTTCTGTGACGTCTATTAGGAATGTAACAGAGTCGGTCGGCTTATTCATTTATTTCTTAAACACATCCAAGGTAAAACTCGACACAGCAGTTTGAGAAAACGTTTCGTACGTGCGCTCTCCTCCGCTGCAGCCTTCCTCCGTCTCGTTACAAAGCGTCGACAATAAAGTCCACGAATCCCTCCTCACCTCGCAATGAGGAAACAGCCGCAATGGTGGACGGTCTCTGTAGTTTCTAGTTCCCTACGCTCTGCTTCACAGCGGCACAGAGGCACTTTTGCTATCTTGATACCGCAAAATTTACAATAAAATGTAAACAAACAGGATATCTAATAGATAAGGCTATTTCGGGAAACTAGGTTGGGGTTTATGTAACCTATGTGGTCAGCGCTGACAAAGGACAATGACACGTAGTAACACTGGTGTGCTTCTTTGAGTCCAAATGTTTATTTTGCCTCTCACATGTATCACCAGTGTTGTGCTGTTTGGTTTTAGTGTGCTGTGATCCGAGGCTCTTTATGTTCCGCCATCAGCCGCATGATGCTGTAAACTATGTAAACTTTCTTTGGCCGTAATTCCACTAAACAAATCTCAGAGGCTAATCCATTTATCGCGCCACATGGGTTAATGTACAAAAACAACCATTTTAATCCCTTGAAGCCCTCCACAATTTATGTTACATACGCGGTTACTGCATCCAGCTCACTTTTATGACCTATGGCCATGCATTTCTCTGCAGCCAAATGCAGCTTATAATGTAAGCCATAAGTGTTACGTTGGAATGAGACAGACCACCAAAGCCTTCGCAAATTGCATTTACTCGTTTGCTTGGCTTCGTTTTTTGGGGTATGGCAGCATTATTTAGAAATAGGGATTTTTCTGTATGCGGCTCTAAATGTTTTGAACTTGGCCACCTCTCTCTCTGTAAGCCACATCGCTGAGCTTTAGGGAGTTTGGATAGATGCAGGGGTGGGGAATTTGTTTTTCCAAACAATCTCTTCGTCGCTGTCAGACATCTGTTTCCCCGCTCCCCTCTGATTATTTAACATTCTTTTCTTATCAGTCAAATCTCCGCAGGTTGAATGTCACTGAGTTGGTGAACCATTGGTGCCCTTTAGCTGGTGCACACTCAAAGACTCCATCGGTGTGGTCAAATATCAGAACCTGGTGTTCTTAAGGAGCAGAGCAGCTCTCCTATTAATGGTCTCCTTCATAATCCTGGCATAAACAAGAGGATTATCCTGACTGACATGTCTCTTCGTACTGAAATAATAGTATCCAACTGCTTAATATGGGATTTTCAGATTTACAGTTTATGCCCTCCAAGAATTAGTTTAAATACAAACCACATTTAGTCGTGTTTGGCCACAGAAAGCCTCCGATGGGGACTTGAACTCATCTTCAAACATGACTTTGCAGTCTGGAGGCTTAGATATAATCTGATAAACAGAAACAGATTGGTGGCAGGGGTTGAGCAGTGCGGCCTTATAGGAGCGGTTGTATCTTTGCCAAGTGGTGGTTTGCAACTGGGTGGTTGGCAGTGTGGCCCACAGCGTTGGTCGGTGCCCTTGACTGAGCAGCGTCCCTGGTTAGACTGGCACCTGCGGTGAGGAGGCCCCGTCTCATCTTAACCACAACATCACCACCGCCGCCACCGTGCTAATACGGCCTCACCAGAGCTGGAGCCACCACAGACCCCCTTCACTCTTCATCTGTCCCCTCGCCGGTCTGTCTGGACCTTTTTCTTTTCTGCACATGTCTGATCCCCTGCATGTCCCACTCTCTCCTCCCCTCCTTTCACTTTCCAGTCCCTTCACTTTCTTGACGCCAAGGCCAATTATAGGCCTTTGATGGCCGGACGCTGTGTTTGTGTATCTCAGGGACTGCGGTGCCTTGGTCTCTTGGTGTTCAGCAAATTGAGCCACAGTAATGTATAACAACCTTACATTAAATCTACAGTTTGGATCTGCTTCAGATGTAGTTTATTGTCCTATGCTATTAGAGCTGTATGGCTATCTTTTATTATTCTCTCATGCCCGGTTTCCCTTCTTTCTCCTCAATTTCTTGTTCTTATACATTTCATCTCAGCCGTTTTCATTCTCTTGGAGAATGTAACAAGAAATGACAACAATAGTGAAAAGTGTATATTTTTGCAGGGCCTGACTGATAGGGGATTTTTGGGGCTGATGCTGACACCGATATGGGGGTGCAAGAAAAATTTGATAGCCAATATAAAGAAACTACTTGTAACAAAAATATGTAATGGAGGCAGGATGTCTTACATACCATACGATGCGGTACAATATACTTTATGACCCCATTAGGAAATTTGTCTTGGACTCTCTTGGATGCTGCGCACACAAATGCCTCCACAGCAGACTACATTGAACAAAAGACAGCAACAGTTGTACCTAATCACCACAATAAAAACACATAATCCAATATTGCACATCACCAAATCTTGCGGACACCCAGGGTTAAAAACACCATGAAAATATTGCACATTCCCTGCAGCCTCAGGCAGCATTATTTCAAAGTTTCGTGGAGATAAGGACAAAGAGTTTTTATAACATTTTCAGTTTTCAGTGGGGAACTCTGTATTTTGTGCCAGAGGGCAAGAGGTAATATTCTGCATGCAGGGCATGTGACGGGTAGCTCACTAGAAGACAACGTAACTGACTTCTTCATGATTTGTTCCTTAACTTGACTGGATGTTGTTGGATGCCACGGTAAATATATTATTTCGTGGAACACTTATTAAATTGCGTACATTGAAATCTCAAGTGTTTTCAAGTCAAAAGGCTCAAGTCCAAGTGAAGTCACGAGTCATTGGCGTTAAAGTCCAAGTCAAGTTTTTAGGCTTTAATGATGTTGTCATGTCATTAAATTTTTCACACAAGTCTGACTCGAGTCCACACCTCTGGTTTCTATGCAACTACACAATTTTTAAATCACTAGTCCAAGCATTATTCTGGCCTTAAAAACAGTTTTGTTTTTTTTAATTTACTTATTTGTTATTCGAACATCATAGAATTAAACATACAAAATAAATTTTCCATGTTCACATGCCTTCATTTCTAAAAGTCCATCCTTTTGACATGTTATTCTTTTCTTCCTTTACCTGCAATTCAGCAGCAATAATTAGTCCTTTCTTTAAAAAAACAGTGTTAATATTGACTCATCGGAAAACATATACATCAATATGTATATATCTGCGATAGGTCCATATTATCTGATGATATTGGTAAATATTAGAAACATGTTGGGCCCTAATACTGCTTGCGGAGGAAACTCAAACCAGTGAAATTAGACTTTGACCCAGAACTCGTCCTGTCAACACTTGCCCGGGAGCTCTGGGACTGTGTGACAATGGCTGAATGTATTTGACAGGCTGACACCACTTCACAGTGACCCGTAGGTGAGCTGTCCAAAACGTCCCCAGAGTGTTTCCTCCATTCATCGGTTCAATTAGTTCCTCTTTAACACCTCAGCAGGGCCTGACCCTGTGTGGGGGGGCTTTACTAGAGGGTCACATGTCAGGGTTCAGCCCGAGAGCACATTAGCATAAAGAGCTAGTGGCTTAAATTTGAGGACGATTAAGTCAGTCATGTTGCATCATCGAGCGTACTTCTCACCTTTGTGCAGTTCCTTCATATCAGCGGTTTACGGATATTGCGCCAGGACCTTGAGTGTGTGCATGTACTATCGCAGCCTCAGTTTAAATTGTCTGACCTTGTGTTTTGTGTTGGACTGATGGCACGTGATTTTAACGCGGTTGGTTACATTACCGTGACAAAGAAAGGAAATGAGACTGGGAAATATTTATAAGTCCAGGTTTTCTCTGTACAAAAGGGCTTGGGAACAAGTGTCCAACTCGAGTGTGACACGGCCAAGCCTGACTCTCCCATAGGGACCCTCTCATAACCCTGGCCCCACCCTGTCACCTGACCCTGGACCTGGCCTTAGGTTCTCCACACTCAGGGTCGCGACCCTTTGGTCAAACACCACAGTGTGCCTGTCATGGGGTCGATGGCATCCCCGGCCCTTTTCTCATTCTGCCATTGTGCCAGATGACGTTAATTCCTCATCAGCTGGACTTTAGGGGGATTTACTTCAGCAGCATACCCAGGGTCAGATTGCTCCCCATTTGCTCTCAGTGGCTCAGTCATTGGAGGCCGAAGAGCACCTGATGTGGCGTCGACTGAAACGTGACTTAGACCAACTGCCAGGCCTATTTGTTCATCTTTCGTGCCATTGTGTGAAATGGAGTGTAAATCACTTCTTCTCACAATTTCCCTTTCTCTCCGTCTCTGGTTCACTTTCTCTGCTCTCATCAGCAAGTCCAGTCAATAAGGGCACATGCTTTGTTTAAACAATCACCGGATCAGAGGCAGATTTAGGAGGATTGATCCCTGTGCTGATCCCTTTTGGTGGAAGGGTCTTTATCCCAGAAAAAGCAGCCTTATCGAAAACTCGTATTGATCAGGAAAGAGTTAATAACTTCTGGATTGATTGGACTGCTTTTCTGTATTCTGCCTGGAAGCAGATGTATTACATTATGATATTATGGTAACACACTAAATCTTTGCAAAAAAGGGAAAAGAGTGACATGATGAGCTTTGATTGTTGATTTCTGTACATGAGAGGGTCCATTCTGATAGATATTATATGTGTTCATTTTGTGTTTTGTTGATAACCCTTACCAAAAAGGCAATTTTAAATCTTTTTTCTGGACATTCTGACTGTGATAAATAAAGTTTGAAGTTAGAAAAATTATTCTCATAAATGTGTGGTTGTGTTTTATTTTTCTGTTTCGCTTCCTGTTCTAGATAAGGAGAGCCTGATCACGGAAAGTGGCAAACTCCACACCTTGGATATCCTGTTGAGTCGGCTAAAGTCCCAGGGACACAGAGTCCTCATCTACTCACAAATGACGCGCATGATTGACCTGCTGGAGGTATAAACACACACACACACACACACACACACACACACACTGGACAGTCAGTACGTTTACATGACGTTAGAGAAAACCGATTTATTGTGTCAGTCCGGCTAAAACTGGCCTCTTAAAATGCGTGTAAACATCATCGACTGAAATCGTACTAAAACGATTTCTCACCCAGACAACGGAGTCGAATGACTCCTGCATGTATACACCTCAGCCAGCCTCGGAGTGGCCTAAGCAACCTGCACATGATCGATAGTCCCTGCGGCATCTTTGACTTGGAAGTCGGACTGCATAAATTTGTAGAAGAAATCCAGTAAGAAAACATCTGATTTGTACCTAAAGTGAAGTGTTTACATGAAATGTGCAGCGCTGTAAAGTTGTCCACATTTTCACTGTTCCACATGGATTCCGCAAGCTGCCTGCTAATTTGTTTGTAGCTTGTTTGGCTAACCTGAGGAAAGTCCAATAGCAACCAGCTAAACGGGGCATATCGCCGCCTACTGCAGCGGAGTCAAACAATAAATCGATTCTCCCTCGCCACTTGTATATGGAGACAAGCACAGTAATCCAATTAAATGGCCTGATCGAGCTATAACTGTGCATGTAAAAGTACTGAATGCTAATTATTTATTTTTCCTCCACTATCTCTCCTCTTGCTCCTCTGAAATTGCTACTTAAAAATGAAGTAGTTATTGTTATACATAGATATTATTTAGCCAGAATTCAAGACTTGATACAGTAAAATAAGACGCAAGTACGCACACATCCACACACACACACCAATGACCATGAGTTTTTAATGTAGGGCTAATCTTGCTCTCTTACAGCACAACCTCAATATGCCGTTTGCAGATATACATGTTGTTCTAAGACAGTTGTTCAACTGGTTCGCTTCCACTGATGAGGTATTGAGCTCCAGTACCTCTAATCAGCCTGCCTGTCCCTCGTTAGTGCACTCATTAGGTGGCTAATTAACAGGTCAGGGCTAATTAGCGGGGTCTCATCTGCAGGGGAGGCAGCCAGATGGGAGGGATGACTGGAAGAAGTGAGGAAAGAAGAGAGGTGAGGGGAGAGGGGGAGAGGGATGGGAGTGGCAGGGGCCTTTGGGTTAGAGAGAAAGAAATTGTACAAGAAATGGAAGAGAAAAGAAGTTGTGGAGGGCAGGAGAGGGAAAAGAAACGGGAACACATAAGTAAAAATCACACGAAGCCAGAAATGAGAAGAGCCAGGTTGAGATTTAGTGACTCTTATCGTATTTATCTGCACAGGATAAGTGCTTTAACGGGCACTGAGTCAAAGCAGATACATCTTTATGTCGTTTACGTTATTTATGAACAAGGACTTTTGAAAAAAAAACATGGAGGAAAACCACTAGATCAAACTCGGTGACACTTCCTCTGTGTTCAAGCTTCTTGGCCAGCTGTAATCTGTTTTGAGGTCAGGCACAATCAGGTTTGAATTTAAACTAATTTGTAAAATCTGCACGACTGCTCTCTATAGGAAAACAATCGCACAGAGTAATCTTGCTCGCGGTCATGTGTTGAAAGCCTTGGTGCAATGCGCTATTGTTGCATCCATATTTGTTGCAAACATCACTATGGAGCCAAAAGCCTCTGGCATGATGTCATTGGGAATTCCTTCCCCTATTCACACGGTGAAGTGCTGTTTCAACAGCCAAATCTTTTGATGGCAGATTGACCCAGCCCAGGTGGTTAAGGACTGTTTTCCTGTGTGTCTGGAGAACAGTGGGAATGCCTTTTGTTTACAGCTGTAGGCAAACAGCAGCGGAGAGAATGCTGAAGGTGGCTCAGATAATGCGGGCCTGCTCTTTCCACCCACTGTTCCACTTGTAATCACCCTCCAGGCCATGATTTCCAGCTTTAATGAAAATAATAGGAGGCTGCGACAGCATTTCTCCTGAAGGATTCGAGAAAACTAAAATAAATTTATATATTCATCCAATCTGGCTCAAGTTTTCCTTGACCGTATTATCTTCACATCGACCAGGGATTAAAAAAAAAAAAAATCTGCAGATGGAGTTGATTTCCTGAACATGAGACTGTGACTAAGAAAAAGAGCGAGGAGAGGCTGATGCTAATCTCTGTCATTAGCGTTATTGTTTTCGTCGCCGGTCGGCTGCCGGTTCTTCTGGTGACATCACGACGTTAAGTGATGGATCGCTGAGATCCGGGTGGTCTGAAGAGGGAAGAAAAAAAAAAAAAACATTGTGGGCTTTCTCTGGCAGCAGCCGATAATGCAGCAGGACTGCCAAGTCACTGCCCTCCTGTTTGAGTTGTGTGTCTGTGGCTGCTTTGACGGCACTTTGCTGCGCTGCATGTCTGTGGCTTAGATTACAGCGCTGGCGGGAATGCCCACACCGACTCTTTGGTATTGCAACCACTAAATCAGCAGCAGATTTTTATCGAATAGTACACAGCCACAGAACTCTGTCTATATTTGCTTGTCAGTTCCTCTTTTATAATATTAAGTAACATAAAACCTTAATTCAATGGTCCATTATGCAGTATAAGGTGCAGATTATATGATTTTTTTATGATGTACTCTCATGGTACATTGTGACAATTGTTTATGGCTTTCTTCTGCTACACTGCGACTGTAAATCCAAACCCTAACCCCCCAGTAAAGTGTAAACTATGATAACAAATCAAGAGCCATGTTAAGGGATTATGGGTAGTGGAGAGTTATTTATTGTGGTCGTTACTTTAAAGGCTTTTATGGATGGATAATGTTGCAGTTTTTTTCTAAGCCTTTGTCGCAATCCACATTTAGGAATGATTAACCAGATGCCAATTCCTAACTAACCGTGAGCGAGCGTGCGAGCGAGTGAACAGCTGATTTCTTTTGTTTGTTTTTTTTTTTAAATGAGGGTGTCCTATTAGGCGCTGTGCAACAGCCACCAGCTACAGCGACGTGTCGCTTGTTGGAAAAATCCCGTTTATTTGCTCTTTTTAAGTGACGTTTTGTGCACTCGATCCACCTCCAGCCAACTTTGATCGGTCGAAAACGATGCTGACGTCCTTCCGTTTTCGCCCCCCTGCCTGTCATCTCTCTGTCAACCGCTCCCTCCGCTGCGATGTCGCTCGTAGTCAATCTGGACAATGTATTGAGCTCCATCAGCTTGAGGTTACTTGTGTCACATCTAGTTAGGAAGTGGTGTAAGCTGGAATGCTGCTTTCTATTGCGAATAAGAAATCACTTAAAGGAATACTCCACCCATTTCCTCCTATGACATCATGAGACATTTGATGGGCAACTTAACACAAGAAAGACCGAAAAGGATCCCGCGCAAACAAAGATACAAATTTTTATACTCCACACACTTCTCCTTGTCAAAACCTAGTGCCTTCATTACCCATAATGCAACTCAACTACAGAGTTTTGATTAAGAGGTTTGCATGTTTTGCTTGTAGAGGCTAATGTAGCTTCAAGCCTCTAGCCTAAAGCAGATATGAGAAGTAGGCTGTGGTGCCACAGCTTCATTTTTCTACCTCACAAGTTGTTGTAGTCTTCAGACCCGGCTTACACTGACTCAATTGAAATCTCTTTAGGAAATGTATTAGACTTCACGCAGCTCACCAACTTATTTTTAAATGTACAATAATACTCCCCAAGACCTACAAAGATTCTTTGATGTGTGTGTTGGTGGAGTTCCCCTTTTTAGGTCATGTTAGCACTCGAATAAGTTTTAATAGCTTTTCCAGTCTCACTGGTATAACATGGTACTGTATTTATTATTGCACTGAAAGCAGTTCTGTCATACTGGTGTGAGTTGCAGCTCAGCCCTAATGAAGACTTAAGTTTCAGCGTTGGCAGTCTACACTGTTGGCTGGCTAAAATGTATTTATAGTGCCACACTACATCATGCACCGTAGGTAGTGATTTTTTGCCGTTATTGGTTCAGGATCAGACTGTGACCATGCAAATTGTCGTTCCCAACCAAACTGCACTGAATGCACACTGTGACTTTTTTCTTCTGAGAGCGTTTTTTGACCTTGGAGGTTCATTATTGTTTGGGAAGTTGTGAGTAATGTCGCTGCAACACGTAGCTTTTTTCCAATAGGTGGTTTTCATGCACACGTGAGTACATCTAAGAAGATCTAATGTAAAAATCCAATTTGAGCAGAGACAAAATGTTAGGAGCTAGGAAATTTCATCAGGCCTTTAAAGAAGATATATTGCAAATTACACTGGTTTTTGGGTCTTGATTTTGATTTTGGACTCCTATAGAGCAGCTAGACACAACTGACTGAACAGTAAAGTCTGTAGATCTATTTACTGCTTTCTATTTTCTGCACTCTCAAAACAGTCTGTGTCGCTTCCTCCTCCCCCTTTCCATCCTCCGTGCGCACCTCTGCACTCTGCTGTACTTACAACCTCTTTTGTCCGATTACTGACACACTATGAACACAGCTAGGACACTGATAAAAATGTTATTTACAGATTGCGCTTCTCACACTTCAATACTGCAAAGCAACATGTGAACAGTGGTTCTTTGGCAGCAGTATAGCCGTTAATCCAGCTCATGAGCTCATGTTGAAGAAGTGCTGTGAATAAAACCATACAGAGGTTTTCTTCTTTTGTTGGCCAAGAAACACGAACACTATCAACTTCCATCTGGTGCTGGCCTCTTTAGGAAAGTTTAACAAAGTTACCTGTCCTTCATTCACCCGAGATAAAGATTTTATTGGAGCCATCTCGAACAAAGTGCTGACAGAAATCCGTGAAGCAGAGAGCAGAGCGCGGCGGTGTCCGAGCAGAGTTAGGTAGGAGGCAGGCACACGGCGTGTGCACAGAGCTGACATACCCATTTAAGGAAGTCCAGCAGGCATTAACATCTGTGTAACAACAGATTTAAAAAAAAAAAATAATAATTCTTTGAAACAGCCTGCAAGGCTCTCTTCCAAGTGCACGTATCTCATTATGTGACACTTTAGCACTGTTTAACATTAGTATCCAACTTTGTAACAGCATTTAAAGGTCATCTCTCCTTAAAAAATGTCTGCTCTTCCATAACTGTCATCTTTCATACATCATTTCAAGTCTGTTTGTCAGATATCACAACTGTGAAGATTAGTCTCTCCCTTTATGAACTTGCTGAGAGTCGAAAAAGGTCAGCATTTCGTTCAGTCATGTTGACCATAACCTACATGTGGACTTAAAACATTTGCAGTGGAACATATTATAAAATCGGTGAAAAGCTGCACGAGTACAGCCACTCATGATTAACACCAGCTCGAAATAAATCCGAGAGAAAATTTCCAGCTGTCGAGGTTTAGGTTTCGGTGAAAGAAGCTTTAAAACAGGGCGGCCGAAGGTTGCAGAGATTGAACGGATGATGCCAAAGTCTGATGGATCTCAGATCTCATCGTGAAACTTTTTTTTTTTTTTTCTGATGAGCTAGATGTAAGTGAACCTTTAAAGATTAGGAAGGCTGAATAAGGCTTTCTGTAAGAGCCTCAAAATCTGCAACATCCTGCTGGCAAGCAATCAAAACCCAACTCAGCAAGGTCAGCAGCAGTTTGGAGAGCGACGGGCTAATGGTCCCTAATGTAGTGTTCACTCAGAGCAGATGGGGCTGTCGGGAACAGAGCCAGACGCACAGAGAGAGGAGGGCAGGAGGCCCCCTGAGTGCCATGACAAGGGTTTGGTGGGGTCACAGAAAACATAGTGTCGAATCATTGCTATCACTGGTAATGATTGTGAGAAGTGAGTTGTGATGTTTGCCAGCAATTGCGACGACTTCATCGGTTCGGGGGCACTGACATGTTTGAGTGTCGGGGTCAGAGGTTCAGGGCAGCGCTTAAAGAGAGATCAACGTGTCACCTCATCACTGCTGTTGCACTCAGGAACCCCTCCCATCAGACCTAACACCCACACACAAACACACACACTTTAAAAGAACAGCTTAGCAAACCTTT